>JADPYA010000228.1:0-203347 GCA_017654825.1 Cryptococcus sp. T15_22C | reverse complement strand
AAAAAAAAAAAAAAAAAAGGGAAAGAGATAACGATCGACTAACCTCCAAATAAGACTAATCCATCTCCACCTTCCAATCCCGCCATCGTCATATATCGCTTCAACATCCGTCTCGTCATCGATTCTGATATCCCAAAGAACATCTCATTTCGAGTTGATTTGATAGCTTCCAGAGTGAGCTAACGAACAATAACAACAACAACAACAACAACAACAACAACGAAAACATCATCAGTGCTAGTCGGATTAAGAACGGGAAAAAAAACACCACAAAGGTGGGCAAGGGAAGGGAAGACGGGGGGATTGGGAAAAGGGAAAGAAAACTCACTTCATTAGCACATCTTAACAATTCGATTTCCTCCTCACTCTTTCTCTCTCTAACGATCAAATCTCCCTTCGCTAATTCTATTTTCCAATCCTCCATTCCCAATCCCAATCCTCCTTCTAATCCTTTGTTATTATTGTTATCATCTTGAATCGCTCGATTTAATCCATCAAAGATGAATGATCTAACATACGGATCCAAGAATATCTTCTTCCCATTCTTCCCATCCACTTCCTCATCTATACCCACTTCATCACTCCTCAAAAGATGATTAACGAATACTTCAAAAGGTGATTCCCATTCTTCCCATTCCACAAATTCCAAATCCTCCTTCTTCTTCTTCTTCTTCTTCTTCTTCTTCTTCTCTCCATTTTCAAACCCATGAACATCATCATCATCATCATCGTTATCATCATTTAATCCAGGGATGATTAATAATCTAGCTCTTGAAGATTCGAATTTAGGTGTCAAGATGATTATCCTAGTCTGATCATCATCATCATCATCATCGTCATTCTCGTCTGAAGTAGAAGAAGAGTTGGCGGTAGAGGAAGAAGTGGATGTTATACCGATTAAGAAAGTCCTTTCTGAAAGAGACCATTGATCTGTTGATATACCTGTATAATAAGAACTAGTAATTCCTGGTTCTGTTATGAAAATATCAGATCCTCTTCTTGATGATGGAGAAGAAGTATGTCGTCGTAGGATAGTCGTTAATGATTCTCTTCGTTTGATGAATGATTCTCCAGATAGAGGAGAAGATAGATTAAAACATCTATTTATCGTCATTTCCATCGTCCTCGAAATCCCTTCAATCCCTTCAATCCCTTCAATCCAATCAATGGATGATGTTGTTGTGGTGTAATTGTTATGTTGTTGATTATCGTATGCGATTTTATAGAATGATCCTATGATGATGATGATGATTATTATTATTAGATTGAAGAAGAGACGAAAGCGGAAGAGGGAAGTGGGGTTGTTGATATGGAAGTTGAGGTAGGAAGGGAGGATAAGATTGAGTGGATTTGAGAGGTGGGATTTGGATGGATGAGAGGGATGAGAGGGATAGGAGGGATTAGAAGGTGGGATTTGGGAGATTGGTAGGAGGAGTTGTTTTTCGAATGAGCGGGGATGGGATGAATCATCATCTTCTTCTTCATCATCTCTTCTTCTTCTTGTTTCCAACGAATGATCATGTCCAAATCCGCATTTCTCATCCTATAAAACAACCAAAGGAATGATGATAAGAAATCAGAAAAGAGGGAATGTAGGAAGAACGGAGTTGGATTTCGAAGAGGAAAGAAGTTGTCATCTAATGATACTCACTAATGAGTTCAAAGAATAACCCAATTGATTCGTTGAGATGACTATATGATTATAAGAATCTCTTGGTCTTCTAGAATCATGGCATGTAGAAGACATGATTGAAGGAGAATGAAATGGGTTGTTGTTGTTGTTGTCGTTGTTGTTGTTGGATAATGAGTCTGATAGGGAAGAGATGGGGGTTGGTAGTTGGATGGGAACTAGACGGTCATGTCCGAGGTAGGGAATACCTAAGCCACGTGAAAGAATAATACACGTCATTCTCCTCTCTCCCTCTCCGCAACCCCCGCACACGCCCCCGTTCCCGGCTTTATCGGATCCCGTAGATGCCACTCCCGCGCCCGCCCCCCCATCCTCTCAACGACACACACCGCGGATTAATCCATCCCATCCCACTTCCGCCATTTCAATCTCCCACTCCCGTTAACCGTCAACCTATTCCACCCACTGAACCACGACGACAAAAAAACAACTCTCTCTCATCGATATCACCCTTTATCACCTCTTCATCACTCATTCACCTATCCATTACTACCAACTACCACTACAACAACATGTTACGCAATACATCAATCAACTTGGCAAAGCAGGTATCCGGTATGTCTCTCTCTCTCTCTCTCTCTCTCTCTCTCTCTCTCTCTCTCTCTCTCTCTCTCTCTCTCTCTCTCTCTCTCTCTCTCTCTCTCTCTCTTTACCACTTCCGCTAGTGTTTTGAAAAGAAAAAGAGTAATTCTCTTAGGGACGGTTAATTGAGAGAGTTGGAGGGAAGAAAGAGTGGGAAATATGGTGGATTGGAGAAAATCGCTTTAGCTGACCCTTTTCTGATCCTCTCTCTCTCTCTCTCTCATTCCTTCCTCTCCTCCCTTTTTCCTTTATCCTTTTCCTTACGATCCCATCCCTTGGGATCCTCTCTTTCCTCGTCTCTCTCTCTTTTCGTCTTTTTCTTTTTCTTCGATAATCAAACCCAAAACACCATAGCTTCAACTAGATCATTCTCTACTTCTTCAATTCGATCTTCATATGAAGATACAATCAAGAATTTACTCATCAGTACGTCTTTTTGTCTCTCTTTTATCTCATTCTATTCCATTTCATTTCCATTCTATACCGTGTTTCGTTCGGCTTCGTGGGGTTTCAAATCTATCCTAAATGGAAGCAAGGACGAAAAACACCCATCCATCTATCCAGGGAAGCGAAGGAATGAAGGGAAAAAATTGGCGAATTAGGGATTGGGAATACTGATTGAGGATTTAGGATTGGAGTTGATTGATCGGATATGCAAGCTGATTCTTGGGTTTTTTTTTTTTGGTTTTCGTTTCTGGTTTTTCGTCTTGGTCTTTGGGTCGTTGGTGTCATTTAGATAAGGATACTCGGGTTCTCGTTCAAGGTTTTACAGGAAAGACCGTTAGTCAATTCTCTCTCTCTGTCTCATGAACACCACGAAAAGAACCAAAACCCAACTAACTTAAAAAAAAATCGTAACTCGAACCCCCAAAAAAACCCCCTTCAACCTCCTCATTCCCTTTCTTTCATTCTTTCCACTCTCTCTTTTTTTTTTTCGAAACTGTTTCCTGCAACTCTCTTTTTGGAACTCTTTTCCTGGACCTTTTTTTTTTGTAATTCGGGCAATTAGGGTTCATTCCATGCTCAACAAGCTATCGAGTATGGAACTAATATGATTGGTGGTGTTTCACCTAATGTGAGTGGATTTGGGAAAAGGAATGGAAGAAGGTTGGAGGAGGAGGAGATGAAGCGGGGAAATCAGGGATTGAGAGGAGATGGGACGGGGATGGGACGAGGATGGGATAGGATGGGATGGAGATAGGGATAGGAAGGAGAATTTCTTTGGGGGGTTTAGGGTTATGGAATGAATTGAATTGTATGCTGATTCTCTCTTTTGGCTTTTTTTTTTCTGGGGAATTTTTCTATGTGGTGGATTGATTTGTGTTTATGTTGGAGTGGAATAGAAAGCTGGTCAGACTCATTTGGGTTTACCAGTTTATGGAACCGTTAGGGATGTAAGTTTTGCATTACCTCCCCTTTTCACACCAATCCTTTTTCTTTCAAAACTAAAACATAATCCTTTTAATCCTTGTTATTTTTTTTTATTACAGGCCGTCCGAGAAGCCAAACCAGATGCAACAGTAATCTACGTTCCACCCCCACACGCAGCTTCCGCAATCCTCGACGCCATAGAATCAGAAATTGCTTTAATCGTAACCATCACAGAAGGTATCCCACAACGTGATCAAATGATGATCTTGAACGCACTCAAATCACAATCTAAATCGAGGATGGTCGGTGGGAATTGTCCAGGGATTATCGCGAATGGTTGTAAGATGGGGATCATGCCGGGTCATATTTTTAGTCAAGGGAAAATTGGAGTGGTTTCTAGGAGTGGAACTTTGACTTACGAGGCTGTCAAGTGAGAGGCTTTTTCCTTGATGTGGTTGCGGGGGTGTGGGTTTGGTGGAAGAGACATTTGAACTGATCATTTCCCTCTTCCTCTGTGTGATTCTAACAGCCAAACGACCCTCGTAGGTCTTGGTCAATCCTTGACTGTTGGTATCGGTGGTGATCCATTCCCAGGGTGAGACTCAAGTCCCTTCCAGTGAACATCCTCAATCTCATCATCAACTGACATCCTCCCACTCCCACCCCCACCCCCTCCCAGAACCCAACACATCGACGTCGTCAAAGTCCTCCTCGACGACCCCAACACCGAAGGTATCGTCCTAATCGGTGAAATCGGCGGTTCAATGGAAGAAGAAGCCGCTGAATACCTCGAGAAATACAACAAGACGAGGAAGAACCCTAAACCTGTCGTATCTTTCATCGCTGGTGCTACAGCTCCTCCAGGTAGGAGGATGGGTCACGCTGGTGCTATCATCTCAGGTGGGAAAGGAGCAGCCAAGGATAAGACAGAGGCGTTGGCTAGGGCGGGGGCGATCATCGCTCATAGTCCGGCTCAGATTGGACAGTTGATGTTGAAGGTGAGTTGGGAGGCGGGGGAGGCGGAGTTGACACGTGTGTGTTGTTAGTTGGTAGGCTAACGACGGATGATGTTTTCTTAACTCGTTATAGGCAATGCAAGACGCTGGTCTTGCTTAAAAATAAGTGTATGAATCTAGAGATGTAGGCTTGGCAATGATATACTTCTCGCTTACATTCATGGGAAAGAATTGGGCTTAGCTGGCCATTCTCCCCATCTCGTAAAAACTTCTCTTCATCATACTGTTACAAATTCTTCACTCGGTGCATAGCAAAAATAGCACCATCGAAACTTGAAAGACGTTCTCGAAAAACCCCCCATCCAATCATCAAGAAGATACACTCGATCCTGCGCCAATCTGCGCAAATTTGGATTTGAGCATACGAATTCGTTGTTCCGCGTCACCTTCAGGGGATGCACCGCTGGAGTTGTTGAGGGTCGGGTTGGGTGTCGCTGAGGCGGCTGGTGCTGGAGCGGTGGGTGGTGGTGACGAGGATGGGACCGAGGGCGATGTCGTTGCCGCTGCAGGGTCTGTTCGTCGACCTCAGTCAGCGCCGATCCTCATCGAAAGGCATCCGATTACGACCTGACCCACCTTCACTGCTTTCGCCCTGTTGCTGCAATGTCTGCAATTTCCGCTTGATGAATCGCTTGAATGAGGAGTCTCCCAACCGGGCATTCAGCGCACTATCAAAATCGCCTTGCTTTTCCGGGTGATCTTTGAGGAATCGATGAAGCGCAGACATGCCCTGAAATGAAGAGATGGTCGTCAGTCCATTATCTGCCAAGTTTACGCAGAGACAACGCACCTCGTTGATCTTGCCACCCCCACCGTCCTTCGGTGACACGATCTCAAGAATGTCTTCAAGCTCGACGTCCAACTCGTCCTGCTCCTGGGACGCAGTAGCCTCTGTAGCCTTTGCCGGAGATGTCAGGGCCGACTCCGACGCCATCACCTTTCGTCGTGGGACCGAGGGACCCGCAGCGGTTTGAGGATCAGCAAGTCCAACGGGCTTTGAGGTCGACTCGGCCACTGAGGAAGATCCGGTGGTCAGCGTGATACAGTGGGCTGCTTGAAAGGCGCAACGACCTACCAAGTCTATATATGTAAGTGTAAACGTGGGTTGCATCTGGGTCTTCCGGGAACGCCTCGGAGAGAATCAGGTAAGCCTTCTCTCCACCGTATATCGCTGCGAAAGGGCCATCAGCTTAACAATATCTCTCTTCCAAAAAGACCCCTCGTTGGAACTCACAGACGATGTGCTGAAGCAATACCTTGATGGTCCGCAGCGGCATGTCGCCGAGTGGAAACTGCTGGACTCCACGCTGCCGCCACTCCTTTGGTGAGATCTCGACGAGGAAGGACTCGATCACGCGCAACATATCCCCCGGATCAAGTAAGCCCTGAGTAAAGTCCTCCTCGGCTGTCCTCGAGCGCTTCCAGATGCACTTGAGGATGAGCTCTGCATGTAGGACGACGAAGGCGTCGGGTTTCGTTTCCGCCGTAATGGACGTAGCCAGTTGCAGCAGCAAGGTGAGCAGTGCGCTGCAATTAATCGCTAGAAATCAGCATGGTGTGGCCCATTTAAAGGATTACGTCGACTCCGCAGACTCACTTGAAGATGGTTATCCGCCTCCCAGTGGCAAACAACCTTAAGATCGTCATGTTGAGGTAACGCGACATGTCCTTGACATCTCCCGTAGCCATGTCGGTACGTAAAAGACCGATGGAAAGCTGTTCTAGCAGGATCATCATGTTCTCAGGATTGACTTCTTCCACCAGCTCGGAATGGTCACAGAAATTGCTGAGCGTTTGCACTAGGTGCTTGGTTAGGCGGAAAGTCTTCATGTTGCTGAGGGAGTCTGGGGACGCAAAGATCTGCTGTAACTGGATATGAACAGCCTCGATGAGATCCTGGACGTAAGGCTGCATTTCCCCCGGAGTCCTCTCCAGTTTCTGTTGCACCCGTTTCAGCGCGTCAACACTTCTGTCCGGGTCTTCCGTAAGGATGTTGCCAATGATCGTGCTGATCTGCATGCTGGATCCGTTTGATACCAACGTCGTGGTGGTGGAGGCAGTGGACAACGCCGTTGACGGACGTACATCATTTGCTGCAGCCTGTGAGACCCCGGAGTGGTCACGGCTGTGAGTAGGTGGGGCGGGCGCCTGGGGTCTGAGGGACAGGCGCTGTGGCGCCGGATCGTGGTCAGACCCTGGAGAAGAGGCGGCAGAGGACCCTTTGGCATTGTAAACTACGGGCGACGAAGGTGCCTGCGCCAAGTTCGCGCGAGGAGGCGATTGGCGGACATGGGTTGGGATCCCAGACGGCTTGACAGAAGCGCTAGCCAATTTCTCGATCCGCTTGCTTAGCAGATCCCTATCCTTCGACTTGAGCTCGCCGAGAGCTTGGTAGACGGCGTCTCCGTGAATCTTATACAGATAGGCGATGCAGTCTAGAGCGGCAGTCCGAGTGGCATTGTCAGGCGAGCCGATGAACTCTGCGATTCTGCGGTAAAGCTTGCCGCCGTCACCAGAGCTGCTGATGATGTCACCTCTCCTCTTGATCAGTAGTGCCAACATCTCCATTGCCGCAGCTCGAGTCTTAGCGCTAGTCGAAGTGATACCGAAGTTCTGGTAATACTGTGCGACCTTGCTACCGGCGACGGTCCGGTCAATGATGTTGAAGATCCCTGCAAGCTTGTCCTTGAACTTGTTATCGCCGAGCTGCAGAGGTACGAGGATGAGGACGAGGTACGATGAGGTTGACCTTCAACAACTCACCTTCGAGATTAACACCGGGAGCAGCACATTCGACTCCGCATCTGTGAATCCACTTTGCGAGGTACGGTCCACCGTCTCCACAATATTCAGTACCACATCAAGACACTTGAGCACCATCTGTGTGCTACCGTCATGCAGCCTGATCGAGGTGTACTTCAGAGGCAAATCGACGTTTGCAAGTCGAATGTCCCGAAGGACCTCGTCGGAGAGACCGTAGCGAGCCCCGTCCGTCGCCTGGTCGTAGAACTCTTCAAACTGCGTAAGGCCAGCAAAGTGATCTTTCTCTGCCGATCGATCGACGCTGAAGAGAAGCGTTGCCAATTCAGGTGAACAGTGTGGCTCCATCTGCTTCTGCAACATCTCCAGCAGCTGGCTTGCATTACTGTTCTCCGCAGACCAACGATTGCCGTCACGCTTCGCGCGAATCGCTTTGGAGTCTATCTCCACCGTGTGCAATGGCGGGACCCGGTCGACAGATTGACGACCAGACGACCCTGCGGACTCTACGGTCCGCACTACGGACGGCGGTCGCATGCCTCCACCTATCCGAGAAACGTTGGGGACGGCTCTAACCCTGCCAACCTCCTCATACGTTGTGGTAGTTGTGGAAGATGGCGCAGCGGTTCGGAGAGCATTGGTTTTCAGGGCCATGCCTCGAGCGCCAGACACAGACTTGCCTGGTACAGCGGCCCTTCCTGGTAGGCTGGCGCTTGAGCTGCTCGAGGCGATTGATGCCGCTTTGGATGGTATGCTCGGCTTTGCGACGGCAGCGCTTTGTTTCTCAATTGTTGTAGCTTTCGCGGACGGCTTAGCAGCGACCGTTGCATCCCTTGCGGCCTGGATGAGTGGCAAGACGGTGGCTCGAGAAGCTGCCTTCAGCGAGGATGCTTGATTCACGACGTAGTTGTAGCCGGCGTGGGAGACAATGAACGGCAAGACGGTTTGTGCTGCCTTCCGGACTTCGCCATTACGATCCTCTAAGGCACTGAGAACCGGCAAAGCTAGAGGAGCAAGATCGATGCTGGCCGCTGGCTCCCTGCTCTGGAACTCAGCCCCGATGAAACCAAGCAGGGAAGCACGCAACGCTGGATTGGTAGACTCCAGGCTGGTCGCCATGCCAGAGACCATTGAGTCAAGGCCTTCACAAGCGTCCGCCATTGCCTTCAGAGTTGCGACAGCAGCGAGACGTATAGGGGCCTTCTGGTCGGCGGTGACATTCCCAACGGCCGTGGTGAATTTAGCCGCATGCTTCTCGAAAGGCGGCCCCATTCCGACAGCAATCTTGGATATAATATCCAACGCAAGTGCGCGAACACTAAGGTTCGTGTCTGCGCATCGACCCTTGAGCACGCTGCCGATTTCACCTGTGGGATGCAGATCACATCGTGTGTTAAAATTGTAAGGCAGAGTTCCCAGAGCTCTTTCTTCACTCACCCATGGTGGGCTTCAGCCGCGTGTTTGCCTTGGCATCCAGTTGAGCCAGCAAGCCCTCCAGGCCCTCCTTCCTGTCTTTCCAGTTCGCACTGGCAGCTCCGGAAACGGCCGACGAGCTGTCAACCAGCTTGTCTAGGTCGACTCTCGGCAGAATCTCATCTAGTGGGTTCACGGCGCCCTGACTGGAGCCACCAGTCGCGGCAACTTCTTGGAAGTCGACACACGTTCGGGTTGGCTCTGGCGCTGCCTGACCCTCGACCTTAGCGAACTCTGAGTTGATGGTTGTCTGCAACTGCGGATTCAAATCTTCTAAAAAGCTGGCGACATCTGTGGGTGGTAAGGTTGGATCAGAACACGCAGCAAAATCACTTCACGGGGACCACATTTACCAGTACCAACGAACAGCCTCAAGGTGACCAGGACAGAGGTAGCTGCCGACCGGACAGCAGCGTTTGAACTTTGCAAAGCCGTCTTGAGGAAAGCAACCATATCTCGCAGAGCGAGACCTGCGATTCCAAAGTCAATGAGAGCTTGCTTGATCCATGTTAGCGCATCGGCTTGGGCCTTTGGAGCTTTTTGCTTGACCATTGGTTCATAGCCTGAAAGAAAGAAGCCATTTGAATTTCTGATAATGGTCCGATCTCATCTGCACCGTTTCACTCACTCTGCGCCAGAACAAATGCGAGAGATGTTTTCTCCGCGAAGACCATCAACGAGTCTCCAGCAGGCTTCTTCAGCTTCAGGTCACCTAGCTTCTCCGTAAGATGAGGGATTGCTATTGCCGCAGATGCCTTTCCGAATGATGGGGACTTCTCTGCGAGCACAGACATGGCTTGGTAGACCTGAGCTGAGACCTATCGGAGGCATTAGATCATCAGCAGGGCGAATAAAAGGGCAAGCGGCCAGCAAGACGCACTTGGAAATTCTTTTCGTTCCAGCCAGGCGTCTTCGCCATGAAGCGAAACAGGATCTCGCTGTCTCCTGTGGCCGCAGCACCTTCCTCCAGCCATGTCACGAACTGCTCGGACGAAGCCAGCCTCTCCTTCCATTGTGCATCGGCCAACCCAGTCTGGATTTCCTTTGGCACGATATCCGCTGCTTGCGCCTCTGCATCTTCCTGAGAGTATTTGTATCGCACTGATTCGTTCGGAGACGCTGCCAGACCCTTCGAGTTGGGCTTGCTGGAAGCTGCAGCTGGAGCGGGTCTCAAAACGGCAACAGTCGGCGGAGCAGTGGACTTGTTGGCCTACGAAGACGAAGCAACGAGCGACAATAAGTGACTTGTTCGGTTGTAAATGAGTAGGGGAACTCCAACTCACGACAGGACGAGCAACTGGACGCGTTGTAGCTTTGACCTGAGGCGGATGACCCTCATCCCCAAAGCTACCGAGGTTCTCTTTCAGAGGTCCCGAGCTGAGAGGCTTGCCTGCAGCCTTTGGTGGGCCTGCTTTCGGGGCTGGTGGCCTGTTGTTTGCCGCTGAAGATGGTGCCAGTGCTTGCTTAGGCGGTGGTGCCGCTCCACCAGGCTTGCACTGCACTGTCGCCTTTTCAAAGGACTCTCTGACCTTGGTCTTCTGAAGGTCATTCGCCTTCTCCAAGTACGGGTTGAGAGCTCGTTCACCAAAGATCTTCATGAAGCATCCAAGGCCTTCGGCAGCGGCAGTACGGATGGTTGCGTCCGCGTCGCCTAGTGCTGACACTTGCAAGTCGGCTAGCGTTTGAAAATCCTGCTTTCTCGGTGGTTGCTTGGTGTTACTCAAACAACGAACGACGAAAGAAAGACTTCCTTCTTTGACCTGAGGATTCTTATTGCCACATGCTGTAGCGCAGTCCTCAACAATATCTTCGACTGAAACCTGAGCAACCAAAGAAAGGAGTTGAATGAAATGGTCAAGAAGGGTGACTGTAACCAACTCACGGTCTTGAACACCGCATCCAGAGCATTACCGATCGCTTCCGTGACATTCTTCTTCTTCTCCTTCAGTCGTTCCAGCATTGGCAACATCACCAAGCCTCTATATTTCCCAAACCCTTGATCCATCACGCCAGTCGCCAGACCTTGGATGACCTTTGCTGCATTAGCAACGACGTTGACGTTCGTGTCTGTCATCCTCTTCCCCAGCGCATCGACATATGTACGCAGATCAGGGTTGTCAATGAGCTTGGCGTTGGTCGGAATTTCCATGATCTTGAGACATTCTTCGAGGAGATCGTTCTTGTCCTTCCATTTGGGAGAACAGATCACGTCGAGGAAGTTCCCAGGGAAAAGTTTGATGATATCCACAGGATCAAGGAACGCATCCGCGTCCGGCGGCCCCTCGTCAACTATTGAATTGAGCAAGCAAGTCAGCAATAGCTCCGAGAGAAACACCACCTTCGTTGCCTAATTACCTGAACCCTCCTCCTCTAGATCTCCGCCAGCCATCTCAACCGCCGCCCGCTCCTTCTGCTCCTTTTTCGTCCATCTCGTCGGCTTGGCTGACCCTCCTGTTCGTCCTTCCGCATCCATCGCAGCAAACGACTCGGCTAGTTCCTTCTGTTGGACGGGTTTGAGCTCCTGTAGAGCTGGAGTCAGGGCTGGACCGAGGTTCTGGTGAAGTGCCTGTGCCAGGATGGTACCCTGGTGGCAAATGAAGGATTAGTCGTCGGATTCATTTGGCTAACCATCGCGCCGGACTCTCACCTCAGCCCGAACTGTCTTATCGGTATGACCAAAGATCTTGGTCAATGATTTAAGCAACGGCTGCAGTTTTCCAAGAGGTTTAATACCATAAGAGCTGTTAAGCGATGGATCCCGGCGAATGTCAGCGCCAATCATTTCCACAAACACATGCTCTGCAGCTCACGTCACAATGTCACCCAAACACTTTACAGACTGAGCGACGAGCTTCGGTTGCTTTGCATCTAATCCTTTCAATACATCCAACTGCACAGTATCTACTCAGTATCTATCCATTCCCACTTATTCACGCATTCACAACTCACTACGACGAACTCTCCCGTATTTTCAGCCTCCACATACAATAGAGCCGCTTCGACTGCTTTGGCTTTCGTTCCTGCTCTAGTGGAGCCGAAGCATTTGTCTACGATAGAAGGCATGACTTCGCTTCGGGTGCTATGGGATGCAGGTAAATTAGCATGAGTGGTATTTCTCGAGGGAACGTCAGAAGCTCACCTAGCTGCAGTCTCCCCACTATGTTCTAATAGGGAACACAATGCTTCCACTCCCTTCTCTTGAGAAACAACGTTCCAGTCGGTCACCCATTTCTTCCTGTAGTCCATGACACACGCAACTTGTCAGCCAGGTCTCACCGTTTGCAGTCCCGTCCCACCTCTACGCACAGTAGCTCTGTATCCCGAATATAAGGTCTAAAGAATGGATCATCGTCTGATGCTGTGGCGGCGAACTTGGAAATGAGCTCTGTATACGCTGATAATCTCGCTTTCCAATTCTGAGTATCAAAATTGAGGTATGTTGACAGTCGTCAGCATATGGAGGAGCTGAGCGTTGGAGGATGAAGCCCTGTTGTTTACCTTATGTGTTGACCGGTCTATCAGAGGGATAGTGGTAAAGTCCTCCTCTGGTGGCGGTGCACCGTCGTCCATGATGAAGGATGGAAGATGAGGACGATGCTATGCTGATTGACTGACGATGAATAGTGACTGGTGGTTGTTGATGTCAGGTATGCCCTCTAGCTCGGCTCCGACCTTATACCCTAAAGCTCTGGGCCAGGGCCTCAAGAGTAAACAACGCGTTTCGTCGTGAATGACTCTGACACGTGAAGCTGGAATAGTAGATTGTCAACCAGCTAGAATGGATTGGCTTCATTGTCATTCCCTCAATTGCCTCATCATCATCATCATCATCATGTCCACTGCTCCTCAATCTTTAGTCGGTCACGGTCGACAATCATCGTCAAGAACGGAGTCACAGGCATCTGATTCAGAAATCAAACCACCTTCCGGCTCGTCATTCTTACCTCTCCCTCCCGTCAAGGGTACCCTTGGTGGTATCTCAGCTTCGCCAAACACGAGAGGATCGCCTTGTGAGTAAAAGTGATGCTGCAACGGAATGCACATCCTCAGACTTCTCTCATCTCTCAGTGAAATCATCTTATCTCCGAAAGCCACAAGTCAAGAATGGCATAGAAGAGAAGGTCAGCAACGTGATATCATCCGTTCCTCTACTTTTGCTGATGACATTGTCCAAACAAACAGCTCGAGGAAGCAGAGGATCTCACTCGCTCCTTGTTTCAGTCGGGTGGTACCTACTCAGTTATGACACCTGGCGGAGACCGCTTCAGAGTTGATCCCACGCTCAAGACCTGTTTCAACGTCGAACGAGATGGTGCCGACATAGTCAATTTGTGGACGTGAGAATCAGAGACATCTGGATAGATTTCCCGCTTGAGAGGACCAGAGGAGAGGAGGCAGTATCCATGACCAACATTGTAATCATACTATAATCTACGACATTTCATGACGAGACCTAATTTCATCATACGTTTCATTAGTTCATTACATCACGCCTCTACGTCGACTTCCGTACTAATACTCGTCGAACTTCGGTATTCTGGTCTTCACCAGCTTGCGACAGTTCCCATAGAGAGAAGGCTTGCCATCTGGAAGGGTTAGGTTCATTCTCTGAAGGAAATTGTTGAGATCCTGCAGGATGAAATTGATATCAGTTTTGGATGGTTCGCCACGCCTGACATGTCGACTCGACTCACCCTCAGATTCTGCTTACTCGGTCCCTCAGACGCTCTTTTTCTCTTTACATCCAATTGACTCCCCTTCCAGTCCAACTCAAGCGTCGCTTTATCCGGCGATCCATCCTCCTTTCCTTCCACCTCCTCAGCATTAGCAACCTCTCTCGCAATATCCTCACTCAAGACCACTTGAGCAGAAGCCAACACCGCGCACATCTCCGTC
The DNA here is from genome assembly GCA_017654825.1 of Cryptococcus sp. T15_22C. Taxonomy (NCBI): domain Eukaryota; kingdom Fungi; phylum Basidiomycota; class Tremellomycetes; order Tremellales; family Cryptococcaceae; genus Cryptococcus; species Cryptococcus sp. T15_22C. Next base: position 189,559 of record JADPYA010000228.1, on the reverse strand, counting down.
GTTTCCGAGACCAAATCAGACCAATCGCAATCCGGTACGTCGGGAAGTTGAAGATCAGGCAGGAGTTGGCGCCATTGGGGGATATTAGCACGCTTCCGACGCTCGGTCAGCGTCGCTTGTGAGATAGATGGTGGAGTTTGGTCAAGGATGGTGGTGGCGAAGTCGAGTATGTCGTGCACAGGAGATTGTGACTTGCTGTCCGAACTCTAAAAACAAAAACAAAACGCAAGACTCTGATCAGTATCTACAACCCAGCAGACATGCAAATTCACTCACCGTCGGAAGCTGCAGCATAGTTGATATCCCATGTGCACCATCACCTTGAGGAACCTGAACACTCCCACTCCATCGAAGAAGGGTCAACAACACGGTTTGTCCAATCGCGGTCAAGCTCATCCTGATGGCGATACTTTGCGCGTCTACGTTCGGCCCACTCCTGGGTGTACGCTGGGCAGACGTATTCTGCTCTTCGAGCCCGGTCTGTGAATACTCCTCAATATCCTTGACCAGGCGATCCAGCGTCCCGGTATGAGTCAGAGTGTAGCTGATGTTGTTGAACACAGGGAGGACAAGTGGCGCGTACTTTGCGAAAGCTGATTGGCGCACAATTTCCGTCCAGTCATCGCAACAGGCATACCGATAGAAGAGGTCGACGATGCAATGGAGCTCAGTTATCCGAAAGAGAGCAAGTTCCATGCCGATGTTCCATTGAAGAGATACATCAGCTTGTGGTAGCATAGCTTCTAGCAGCGTTCGAACATCGGTACTCCGGATCGGACTGACGCTGGACAGAGTCGCCAACATCATGTTGATCACTTCGAGAGCATGTACCCAGAGATGGTAGAAACTGTTCGCGATCTCGTCGTCCAACGACGGACCCAAGGTTTGACGTCCAGCCAGCAAGAAGAGAGGGCACTCCAGGTAAGAACCGAGAAGACCGAGGCCCGTGAGTCGCTCGGCAGAACCGACATGCCGGACTAGGCTAGCGTGCAGGGTCAGGATGTGCCTTGCGTAAAGAGGACGTCCTGAGGCATCGTCCGTTCGCAACTGGACCAAGACGAGGAGACTTTGTCGCAGAATTCCAACATCCTCTAGTCGAGATAACCAATCTCCAGGACCCCACGGGAAGACAGGCTCTAGAAGTTGCGCAACGATTGCACATAGAACTCCCATATCCTCCTCGAGTAAGTTTTGTCTACTTCCCAGAGCGAATTCCAGAACAGTGCCCAAGGTCTCCGAGGCATTTCGCAAGACGACATCAAGGAACGGTCGGAGGACAGATTGTGCTTGGGTAGAGGCGATGAAGCTCGGCGAATCCGCGAGCTTCCCTAGGACATATAGGACTGTCCGATAGATCGTGTGGTGTAATCGATCCGCAGAATATTCCCGGTAGAGACTGGCTGGTGACCATGGGGAGTCGTCCAATATATGCGTGAGACTCTTGAGGACAGTGATCAATCCATCTTCGTCCATCTTCTCTTCTCCAAGCCACGAGAGTTCTGCCAGTACTTGAAACACTGAGAATCTCTCTGCTTGAATGGTGCGAATGATGGCGCCGGACTGCGGAGTTTCCAGAGTAGAGACGAACTCGGCAGCAGCAACGCTAGCTGCCGCACAGACCCTGGGGTATGGAATCGCTACCTCCAGGGCTGCTTGCAGCAGCCGACGCCATGCTTGCATCAGCTTAGCGTCGGCATCGGACAGAGACCAGTCTTCGTTGACAGCGACGAGATCAGCAAGAATGACAGCATTGACGGCAACAGTAGGATCAAATATTGTGCCGAGGATTTGCACGTCTGGAGAGAATTTTACGGCCATCAGCATAGGTGATAGCAAGGTTGTGCGTGTCACTGACCGAAAAGGTATCGGTCGCCATACAACCGATCTTCCTGGTATCGCCTGCTTCTGAGATTCTCGACGGAGCAGCTCGGGTAGTGTTGCTTGACGAGTTCGTATGCCTGCTGGTGTATCTCCGGTCGACATGCATTCTGGCCTGCTTCGGCAAGCGCAGTCTTTAGCTGTTCAGCATTGGCAATAAGAGCAATGGTGCGGGTGAAGGCTGCGTTTTTGGAGGCACCGGCGGCATACTCAGCCTTTAACGCAAGATGCATCAAGTCGACTGCATTTGCCCTCGCTGCGCGTCGCCAGCAGTATGTTACGTCTTCTGCGCTTGCGTGGTCTTTTGCACCGCGACTCGATGCTCCGAGAAACTGAGCTGCGCCGCGAGTCTGATGTGAGAGCACGAGTTTTTCAATCGCCTTCCACAGCTTAGCATTGTTCTCGAATCGGTCCGCAGAGACGAGGTCAGGCAGATTCTCCCACACGGCCTTGAGGAAAGATGTAACAAGTGCAAGTAATCTTGGATTGGATCTCCAAGATTCGTCATCATCGTCAACGCCATACCGTTCGATGACGTCCAGAGCTATGGCCATTGCAGTTCTGTCGGGTGCCGATGCATCTATAGTCGCCGACCCTTCTCCTTCACCCGTCACGCAGAGACGAAGCAGTCCAGGTTGATTGAGGGCTGAGACATTCAGAAGAGACCAAGCAGCATACGTAAGTTCCAAATCACGTTCGGGATGAGCCAGTATGTTTATCAGGTCTGCCGCTGTCGCAGTAGCGTCCTCGAGACAAACCAGCATGGGCGAAGAAGCAGCCCCGAGATGCGCCAAGCTTCTCGCTAGAGTGCGTAGAAGTTGGAGACTACACAGGGCAATGTTGTCGTCTCTAATCCAATCTGATACGATGTATTTGAACGTGGTATCGACAAGACTCCGCGTTTCATCCTGTGTCCCAGTCAAATTATTGCGAGTAAAAAGGCTCTCCAAAGCAGTTGAACGAGGTGTATTGATCTGCTGGGCGTAGAAGAGAAGCAAGTCGGCGAAGATCAAAGCCTGGCAAAGGTGTTTTTCCACTTCAGCGGAGTCGGTCCTCCGACCTCTGGCGTTGAGCGCAGGGATTTGCTTGAGTGGTGCACGCAGAGCTTGTAGAAGGGGTCCGAGGGTAAACGGCGCAGGCGATAGGATGAAGGAATCGACGAAAAGGTGGCCGATGGGTTGAAGAGGAGACGGCCCATGCAAAGAAGCGGCGACGAAGGGATCTCGGAGCAAATTGGAGTAGATCTCGCACAGGAGTCGTCCAATTATGGCCTTCTCTCCTATTCGTGTGTACGCCCAGGACTCGTATTCTGACCACACGGCAGCGTGAGTAAAGTCTAAAGCGACTCGCAAAGTGCTGACCTCGATTTGCAGGATTTCGGGAGCGATCGATAGTTGGCTACGCAGCACCTCGTTGCAGAGCGCCTGAACTAGACGGAGGAAAGAGATGGTCCACGCGTACGACCCCCGTCGAATCTCAAGCAAAATTAGGCTTCTCGCCAGAGATGACTGGCCGGCTTGATCCTTGAAGAAAGTCGGGCGTCGCAGTAAATCCCATACGGGTCCTGGAGAGCGGTAAAGGATGCTGGCGAGAAGTCTAGTTGCGGTCGCGATGACCTTGATTTCGCTAGCGTCCATCGCCTTAACTTGACCCGCTCTCTTCTTCTTGATGACAGCCACTAGAAGAGGTACAACTTTGCCGGCAGTTGTCGGAGTGCTGCCTAGCCCGGCGATGTTCCCGGCAAGTTGCGGGAGAGCGTCTACAAGAGAAGCCATGAGTGATAGTCCTGCTGACAGTAGCCGCTCATCTTGCAGGATGGGCTTGGTGATGCCTATGTCCTTCAAAGACAGAGTTGCTGCTGGCTCACCAGTGAAGACGTCCGCCTTAGAGCTCGACGTCTTGCTCTCGTTCCCGTCTATTCCGATAGCCGATGCCAAAATTTCTAACAGCAAATTCCAGCCATTCACCGGTACTCTCCACTGGACTACCTCTGGAAGGACACGTGGCTTGCTAACAATCTTTCCTCTGGAGCCAGTCGGGATGATTGATCCACCCGGCAATTCAATTGCCTTTCGATTGACGAGATACACATGACCCGAATCCTCTCGGACACGCTCGAAGAGCGTCAGCATGCGAGCATCCTCGTCGTACTCAAACGTAACAGACGGAAGATTACTCAGGTAGTCGAACACTCTGATTGCCGAGTCGTCGTCCTCTTCCGACAGTTCGATTATTGTGTCATCCCGGAATGAACCAGCGCCGGACATGGAGCGGAGGATTTGTAAAAGAGGAGAAGATTCGTAGGGGAAGCGTGTGGTTTCGAGCATGCTAGCCAAGCCGGAAATTTCAATCGTTGTCCAGGATTGATTGCAGATGTCGGAGACAACATATCGCATCCCCTTGAAGAGGAAGGTTAACGACTGCGCAAAGCAGCGGTCCAGGCCTTATCACTCACCTCGCCATGAAGACTACACCATACCTGGACCAAACCATCGTAGTCTGGGATATATTCAATACGAACGCAATCTGCCAGAGCAGCGAACAAGGCTGTATCAAGAAGCAACAACTTCAGCTGAAAGTGAGACTCGGGCACCATTCAGGGACTCACATCTGGAGATATCCTTATAAGCTATTACGTCTTCCGCACGCTCAGATCCCGGTCCATCTTGCCACAATAGCCTGCCGGTGAGGATCCTATCCCATTTCCCGAAAAGATCTAATTGGCTACGGAGGACGACCTCCAAAACCCTCTGATACAGGGGACCGTCTTGAACGGCTTTCGATCCCCGGTCGTTTGGTAACAGCCATTCTGGTAGTTGTTTCAGAATCCATGCCCATGCAAGAAGGAGCAGTGGAAACGGTTCAGCATCCGTACAAGTCGCTTCGTTGAGACTATCGTGAATCGCAGCGACATGCTCGGGAGATTGAACGAGATATCGATCGGCAATGGGTTGGTTTTTCACCGTATCTTCATCGAGTTGGATTCGTCCGGCCTGCATGTAGGTGAACTGTAGAGAATCTACGCAAATGAGGCCGAGGAGTTGCCTTATCTGAGTAACGAGACTGAATCCCTGGCCTTGCGGTAGGATTTCAATTTGGCGGCGATTAGCCTGTTCGGCACCGAAAGCACAGCTGAGAGAGCCGTTGATGAGTCCACGAGTAAGATTGGCGGTGATATCGGCGGAGGAGAAGTAGTTGTAGAGGAAGAGGGATTCTAGGATGGAGATTTGAAGTTCGAGGAGATGGACGGTCCTAGTGATGTGGGAGGAAGACGTAGTCAGAAGTGACGCAAGGATATTTCCTCTCTCACTTACCATTTCCGCTGCAGCACCTTTGAGTCGATCGGTGGCAGAATGGATTGCATGACCACGCCAAATTCAGAGAATAACCTGTATACGAAAGCCTTCCGTTCATCCTGTGACACTCCTGCTACCTTTCCCATCAGCGTTATTATCGCAGACTTGAGAACCTGTGAGTCCTCCTGTGTTTTGTTTGGCATGAGGTCCTCTATGTCCTCGTCTTTCTCTCTCGCCTGGCGCAGCAAAGCGGTCAACAGCCGAGCCACTGCCAGCCACTCTTGGAGGTAGTAAGTCGTGATACCATCTAACAGGTCATTGCTCAGTTTCTTTCCCTTTGCGAGATTCGCTATCCGGCTGGTTTCCAGATACTCCTCTGATCCCTTCCATTCCATCGTCTCCGCTTCAAGCATCGCGCGCTCATCTTTTCGAAACTTGCGAAAGAGGACGAGCGCTTCGACCTCATCTATATTAAGGTGCTTGCTGATGAGAAGCGCAGTATCCTTTTCTCCCTCGAACAGCTCGATCTTGACTTTATCGTTACCCGGAAGAGCCACTTGACCGCTATTGAGAGCTGATCGACTACGAGAATTGGGTGTGCCGAATGGAGCGGATGGTGAAGTAAGATGTTGGGCGTGGGAGTCAAGGATGGCGGCGAGGGTGTCGCTCGAGAGGTCAGAACGAAGTTGAGGGAATGGGACAAGGTTTCGGAGCTCATGTATTGAGCTGAGAGAGTTGATAGCTGGGTGATTAGTCGTGGACTATAGTGAGAATTGGATTGAAACGCACATCAGGTAATCTGTCAGCCCGACTGCAGCCTTGGAGCTTCCTTCACCCGCCATGTTGAGTGAGACGACCAGACGTCCTCCTGTAGTTGTCGAGTTGGATAAGTCGTAGACCGCAGGGTAGATGTTGAGACGACGAGTTGGAGTTGGCTGATGTTTCTACCAGCATGTTGACAACTCGACTCACGTGATTCACTTTAGCAGACGATGGCACGAAGTAGGAGTTGAGTGACTGCGAGCATTGACCGCACCGAGTCGAAGGAGCATATGAAGCGATGGAGGTCATGGTGACTTTTGTACGGACATGACAGGACAGGGCACACACATTCAATTCTTCAACTATCCAGCATGACCAGCCACGATGCTTCATCTCCCTTTTTCTCCTGTCCTTTCTTCACCGCCGCCTTCTCCCATACACCCACCACACCCTTTCACATCTCCCTGCTCCTGCCAACACCACTCCACACCATTTCCAGAGTGGACTTCCAATCTACCTTTCTTGCCATCCGGAAACTGGTTGCTCAGCTGAGTGCATTACCATTTCCTCCACCAGCAGGTGTGGAACGCTTTGGTCTTGCAGCAGATGGTGGCGACACCATCTCACTCATCCCGCTTCATGGAATCGACTCGGCAGCTGAGTGGAGACCCATTGTGAAGGAGATGAATGACTCTGTCGAGGTGCAGGGAATGATATCATACCTCACGACCATGAATGCGCCAGAAGCGACCAAGGAACATCTCATGGAGGTTATGAATACTATACGTCGAGTATCAGGCCTCAAGCAGAGTGATGTTTCCCACCATGTCGATAACGCATCACCATACCATGATGATACCAACCTCTTTGCTCGTCTACTCCGCGATGAGATCCCCTCCTACAGGATCAGAGAAGACGCCGCGCATGCTGCTTTCCTCACACCATATACAACAGCAAAAACTGTTGGCTACTCCATTGTCATTCCACGAAGGCATCATATGTCGGACGTCCTTGCTATGACGGATGAGCAAGGTGGGGAAGAAGCCTTCCTCAGCTTTGTTGGTGCTGCGTGGGATGTAACGAAGGATACAGTGGAGGCATTCAAGGCTCAAGGTGTGGAAAGGTGTGGAATCTTCATGGAGGGGTATGAGATCAACTGGGCGCATATCAAGGTCATACCAGTCTGGCCAGTCATGGGGCAGGAATCCGAGGATGAAGGCGTTGCCGAGTTCACGGAGGAGTACGCAGGGTATTTGACCACACAGAAGGGATCAAGAGTAGCCGACCATCAAGCGCAGTTACTTGGCACTACCGCGATGGAGTTGAAAGACAAGCTGAAGACGTCGTAGATGGAAGGGTTGTGCGAGAATCGCGAAGGGGGGGAGGGGGCACGATGGGAAGCCAATAGAAGCGATCCTATCATAGAAGCTACATCGTACAAGTCAAAAGGGTCTCATCTACGCAAGGACATCCAGTCTCCAAACACGGAACATCAGATCTTTCGCTGACTTACACGACTTTCCGTATCATTCATTCACTTGCCAGCGGGTTGTGGTTGATTCCAGGACAGAACTGGTGTAGAGGTAGGTGAGGTAGGGGAGTATTTATTGTGGTTTGTAATCAGCCTGTGCAATGTCCCATCACTGTCAAATCCCCCTTCTGCCCACTCACGAGACATATCACCCATCCTTCTCGGCTTGATCATATGTCTCGCCGTCCCAGCCAAAGCGAGTAAGACACACAAAGCAGCGGCAGCGACGTACGCCCACCCGAGGAAAGTGTTCTTGCCTCCGATCCAGGCTACGGTGGTTATCACGATAGATTTGGTACCACCGAATTGCTTGACGGGGTAGTCTGATATACGAAAGCATTATCATCATCATTATCATCATCGGCTGACATTCTGATCGATCCCGCAATCGTAAAACCCAATCCCACTCACTCATGAAAATCTCAATATTGTATGTCCCGCTCGACATCGTCTCCACATCGTTCCTCCCCCACAACTTCCTAAAAGTCGGTAAAGCCGCCGTCCTCATCCATACTTGGAAGTGTTCATCATCGGCGAGCGCTGGGAAACTGGTGTATCCGTCGGGATACCTCAACGCCCAATTCGGTGGTGGTAGGTAATCGGATGGTTCACCGTATGGCTTGTTGGTGTACTTCTTGGCTTCTCCAGACCAGGCGATGTTGTTTTCAGAGAAGTTGTAAACCTGACTGGATTGACCGTCTGTCGTAGCGCAAGGGGTGTGGCAATGAGATTCTGGTGGTAGGGTGGAAAGAAGAAAAAAGGAATGAAACGCTGAGGTAACTAACTGCTTGGGTTTTGTAGCGTAACGCTCGGATAAGAATCTGCTTCGAATCAACACTCCGTATCAGTCCCGCCACCCATCCTTCCTCGTCCACATAAAGAAAGAAGAAAAACACCCACCGTTGAAAACGCTATTCGCGATCAAACCACAAGGGTAATACGCTTTGCCATTCTGCGAGGTGATAGGTTTACATTGACCAGAATTGATGTCGCTCCTATATGCTCACGTTGGGGATCAGTGGTGGCGATTGAGGTAGAAATTCGAGCAAACTTACAATGATACGTAACCTCCTTTGAGTTGTGTAGAACTGATCGATTGGACGTATCGACGGTGGTTTTGATAGCTGTCAAGAGAGGAATTACAAACCACATCAGCGAAACCACGCCACACCCACGCAGAACTTCTTAATTTTGCCAACACTCACTAATTGGTGAGTTTATAATATAAAAACACGCTTGACTCTGTGACCCAGGCCATTCCTTCCATCAGCTCAACATTTTCCTCTGTATAACCCACCCCTCCTCGCAAACTCACTCAAATCGTAAGGGACATCAAAAGTGATATTACAAATCGCTTGTTCTCCAACAGGTCTGGATGAATCATTGGAGAATGACCAAGTTGGATGATTGATTCCAGTTGATGAATGACCAGTGGATAATTGATCTACATGGTGGAGAGACATTCGATCGATGAGTTCAGTGGAACACCCAACCCCTGGACGAAGAAAAAGGAGGAGAAGAAGAAGAAAACGTACAATCGAATCTCTCAATAGGTGCCTTAGTCCCATCGGTTGGAGCTAAACTATCACAATTCGTGTAATCCAAAGTAATTTCCGTGACCTATTGTTGATGAGGTGGGTGGGTAGAACAGAAAGAAAAACTATCAGCCTCGAACACTCTCCTTCCGCCCGCCCTTTTCCCTCTCATCCCCGACTCTCTCAGCATCCCCAAATTCGCCAAACCCCACCCAAAAAAAGAAAAAACCTTCCAAACCCACCTGATTACTACCCCAAATCAACACCCCACCAATCGGTGCAAATATAATACCAATAGCGAATAAGATCGGTAAGACTGTTTTAGGAGTCAAGATTGGTTGCCATGCTTTGAGACGTTGTTGTTTGAATGCTGTGTCTGTGGGTGGGGTGGGGTCAGTGTTGAGAAGGGAGAGGAAGAAGAAGAGAGGAAGAGAGGAAGAGGAAGAGAGACAGAAACAGAAATAGAAACAGAAACAGAGAGAGAGGGAAAAGGGAAGAGAGACCAGGAAAGAGGTATAAAAAAAATCCAACTAACTAGCAGGTCGTTTCGTCTTCTTCTTCTCAATCACTTTCCCATTCTCATCGATTGTTGTTTTTGGAGATTTAGATTTTCGATTGAATAATGGCATTGTTGGGAGATTTGGATCTGCTTGATGAGAAGGAAAACGAGGAGGAGATGGTGGAGGAGGAGGACATGGAGATGAAGGAGATGGGAGACGAGGAAAGGAGGGAATCGCGTTTTTTTAGTCATCGTGAGGAATCCGGGTATGATATTTGTATACGAGAGACATATGACTCACGGTCTTTCCTTCTTCTTAAGTCTTTCTTTTCTGTCTCTTTCTTTGGAGATTATCTCCCAGAAATGAGTTGGTAGGAAGTTGAGAATGTTGGTTTGGAAAGCAATGGAATGGAAAACCACAAAAAACGAGATTGGTAGTTTGAATTTGGGGATTCTTGTTCAGAATACCCTCTCGGCTTTTGTTGTTGTGGTTGTTGTTGTGTTAGAAAGAAATCCGATTAGAGATGAGTAAGATATTTTGTATATCCTTCCCGCGTTGAGTGTGATATCTTCTTGAAGGATATCAATTCTATCCCAAACCTTCAAACTCCAAAGTAGTGTGATGAATGATATTCGACTGAATCCCAATAACAGGAGGAATATCTCAGGTGTTGTCGTCGTCGTCGCCGATAATGATGATGATGATGATGATGGTGATTGTGAGATTTGAATTGCCCTTCGTTCGAGTGTGGGACAGGGACGGCCGGAGGAGGAAAGGGTGACGAATGACAAACAGACGCTGACCACGGGGAGGAGGAGGGAGGAGCGGACATGGAACACGGACATGGAGATGCACACGGACATGGACACGGACATAAACATCGACACGGAGATAGACCTGTAGGATGTCCTTTCTGCGGCTATCGGGTAGGTGAATTGATCCGGGGAATGGGGCCACGGAGGGGAGATCAATCAACCAATCAATCAATCAATCAATCAAATCCCATCTTTTACCATCACTCATCCCATCACCCATATTCACCGCCCACCACCCAACACCCAACACCCCAATCCCATCATGTCCTCCTCCACCATCACCTCCAAACCCCCTCTCCTCTCTCCCTTAATCCAACGTCTTCTATCCCGCTACCTAACCTCCCTCTCCCTCCACCCTCTTCGTACGAAATCATCCACCGCTGCTGTTCTATTCTTCCTTCAAGAGATATTAGCTCATCATTTGAGTGGGTCACCGATGCCGGTGGAGATGAGTGGGAAAGAGGGAGGATTGGGAGGGGAGGTTAGGAGGGGGTTGGGAAGGTTGGGTGTGGGATTGAAGGCCATTCAGGTGAGCGGAGGGACCGAGCGGACCGAGCGAAGCGAGGGAGGAGAGGGACCGAGCGCGGAGGAAAGGGGATCGAGCGGACCAAGGGTGAGAGGAGAGGGAGCAGGTGAGAGAGAGGACCGAGCGGGGAGGACCGAGCGGGGAGGACCGAGCGAGCGAGGGGTGGGAGGAGAGGAAGGGTCTGAGCGGGGTTCTGTGCCGGGGAACCGAGCTCATGGACATGGCGCAGAGGAGACTGATAAGATTTGATAACAAACCTCACTCCACCTCACGATTACCAGATGCCAATCTACGGAGCTCTCATCTCTGCTCCATTAAGTCATTTCTTCGTCGGGTAAGAGCTTGTCTCCTCCTTCTCATTATCATCCCACACTCAACACCTCACACACCTCTCACACCCACAGATTCTTTCAAAAGATGTTCCAAGGCAAAACATCTCCACTTTCAAAGATCCTTCAAATCATCGCTATGCAGTTGATTCAAGTGAGTTTCAATTTCCTTTTCTTGGTCCCGAGAGTCTCTTTGGCATGGGTTCAACTTTCTACATCCCATACAATCACTGACTACGTCCTTGAACCACCACCACCACCACCACCACCAACGTTTTTCTCCTTCCTTCCTTCCTACTGTTTTCTTATCTCCCTCTCAGTCTCCAATCACAGCAATCATCTATCTATCTTCAATGGCTGTCATAAACGGAGCTAGATCGATTGATCAGGTTAAGAGGGTTGTCAAGATGGGTTTCGGGAATGTTATTAAAGTGAGTTGGTTGGGTGGAGGTGTGGGAGGGAAGGGAAGGGGATGTTGGGGATGGGAGGGAGGGGAGGAACGAGATAAAGAAACGAGAGAAAGATGTGAGAGAAGCGATAAGAAAAAATTAATTTGACGAAGGACAGAGAGGCAGGAGAGAGGGAGGGAAAGCGACAGAAAGATGAGAGATGAAGATAATGATAGAAAGAGACAACGAGAGACAACGAGAGACAACGAGAGAGACAACGAGAGAATTAGAGATACAACGAGAGGCGGATAAGAAAGAAAGAGAGAGAGACAGAGTGAGAGGATGAGGCAGAGGACGAGAGGGGAACAGAAAGAAGGAGAAGGAGGACGAGAGAAAGTAACGAAAGAGAGGACGAGAAAACAGACGAAAAAGAGGACGAGAGAAAAGACGAATGAGAGGATGAGAGGTCGGACGAGAGAGGTGCAAAAGGCACGCACAGGAAGGAGGAAACGAATTGGGAGAGAGTTTTATCTCAAAACCTCCGCCTTCTAAAGCTCCTAGACATGAACACATCGCTAATTCCCTATTAAATCTCTACTTTTCTTCCACCTCCACCACCCCTCCCCAACCCCTCCCACCCCTCCCTCCAGTCAATGTGGATCTCAAGCCCAATTGCCATCGGATTCGCTCAGAAATTCCTCCCTCAAGAGACATGGGTGATTTGGTTCAACATCGTCAGTTTCGTCATTGGCGTGAGTTTCCCATGATTCCCGATTTTTGCCTTGACAGAGAGAGAAAGAGCAGAGAGAGTGGCATTTTCTGCGGATTGTTGATTGTTTTTTGTCTATGTTGGGCGGCCGGGGGTTTAGACGTACATGACTACTCAGATTAAGAAACGTCATTTGGTAGCTCAAGCTAAAGCGAAGGCCAAGCGAGACGGTGAAGAATGAACGAACCCCTGATGGTCATGAGATAGAAGGGGTCGGGATTGGATAAGATGTTCTGATTTGTTTCGAGGGGTTATGGAAATTTGGTAGGCATTGTCATCGTTTTTGTGGGGAGTGAGTGAGGAGGTGAGAGTGAGAGATGCGAGAGGTGATGATGTGAATGTTGCTTTGTCGATATCGTATTGTAACACATGGAAATTGAAGATTCTGAATCGGGTGAACAAAGAGAAGAAGGAACGGAAGAACAATTCGTCTTTGATCCGTTCGATATATTTGATTGGGAGAGATGCATAAAGGAACATAAACACTATCTTGGAAATGCTAGCAAACAATGAGAAAAAGCTATCTGCCTACTTCCTTCCCTCTTTCACCCTAACAACGCTTCACCAAATCAGCGATTTCTCCAACATCCAGACTTGTGCTCGTCTTCACCGTCTCAATTTCCCCACACCCTCCTCCCCTTCAATCTGCTCACAAGCTCTCAATCGCACCTCCCCAATATCTCTTCATCCCTCAAATCCCTTCAACCTCCACATCCTCTCGCATCCCATGTAATGCTTTCCTCCGATAGGCAGCTTGATCTCGTAGCCATCTTCGGTAAGATGAAAGTGATGAGATTTTTTCGCCTGTTAACAGGAGGGGGTTGGGGAGGGCGAGCGTGGTAGAAGAGGAAAGGGAGGTGATAAGATGAGACGATGAGGAAGGTGAAGCGGAGAAGAGGTGATATTTAGTTAGTTGCGTGACGTATATCGCCTAAAAGGAGGTCTCAATTACGTACCGTAATAATCCGGAGTGGGGTTCTGAAAAGCAAAATAACACATGAGGATTAGGGTTGATAAGTTTTGAACAAATCCAAAATCTTCACACTTACATTAACGCTCTGGTAACTCGGATCCACTCTCATCTTCTTGATATGTTCATAAAACCTATACCGTCGTTTGTTATCCATCAGTATATATCACGCAACGTGAATTCCTACAAACAGGGAGAAGAAAGACACGAACTGCTTATCCATAGCTTCTAATGCTTGGGATTTGGAAGAGTTTGTAGCTTTGAAGAGAATAGAGCCGATCGTTGGACCTGCTAGGTATCCTAGACCTGATCATCGAAAGGGATTGGGAATATGGGTTCAAAATCGTCAGGGTATAGCGAGACGAGACGAGACGAGACATAGGAGGAGTCTAACCGGTACAACCCATCCTATACAAGATCGGCGCAGGAACAACGATCAGTCATGGTTGGAAAGAATAGCCGAATCAGAGCTCCCATTCCCAATTATACTCACGTCGCTCCGATATAAGCAAACACCGGTTCAACTCCCATGATCGTCTGGGTTGGATCAGCTTCCAAATTGCCAAAGTAAGATGCTGCAGCTACCAAACTAGCTACTGTTGTTGGTACGCTTGCTACTTGGGCGAACAGACGACGTTTGTGACGGAGTGAGAGGTAGACTGGCCATGAGAGTGGGAGTTGTTGGGAGGGGGTGGCGGTGGGAGGAGGAGAAGGAGAAGAGGAGACGCAGCGGGAAGAGGAAGCATGGGGTAGTGTAGCAAGGGGACGGACGGCTGTGCGGAGGTATGTCATGATGGTGATGGTGATGGTGATGGTGATGGTGATGGTGATGTTGATGACGACGGTGATGGTGGTGATGGTAGGTAGTAGATGGTTGTGAAGAGGCCAAGTGACGGTGAAATGGGATGGAATAAGCGTCTCACGGTGGAGAAGGGGGATAGTCACCAGAAAGTGTAGAAGGGAAGTGGTACTGACTGCAGTGTAGCATCTATGTCAGTTATACTCTTTTACTACTCCTCATCTCATCCGTCATCATGTCCATCATCAGACCATTCGTAGCAACAGACCTGCTCAAGTTCAACGCAGTCAACATCGATCCATGGACAGAGACCGTTCGTCCTTCATTCTCCCCTGTGTCCTCGCTGCCATTCCTAATCCACCCCGTTCACCCTCCCACCAGTACTCTGCGAAATTCTATCTCAACTACCTAGCGACTTGGCCGGATTATTCATGTGTCGCTGAAGGTCCTCATGGTCGTAATATAATTGGATATGGTGAGCGTTTTTTTTTTACCTCTCCTCTCAATCACTCGCACCCCCCCCCCCCACTTACCATTTCTATTCTCCTCTCCTCAACCCCCACTCCCACACCCAGCAATCGGCAAACACGAACCACCCGAACCCCATCCAGAACACCACGGCCATGTGACTGCCCTCTCCATCACACCCACCCACCGTTCCCTAGGTCTAGCTCGAAAACTCATGGCTTTCCTAGAACAACGTTCAGGTCCCGATGGATGGGATACTTGGTTTTTGGATTTGTTCGTCAGGTGTAATAATGGGAGAGCGGTGGGGATGTACGAAGGGATGGGGTATAGTGTGTTTAGGAGAGTCATTGGGTGAGTGGATATGACAGGGTGCAAATGGACAAGGAGAAGGCGTTTGAGAAAAGGAAGGATGGTTAAAGGAGTTCGAGAAGAGTTTGATACGAGTCGCTAGCTGGATGTCATTCGGGTTGTGTGATAGATGGAAGGGGAAATTATACCCTGAGCGCAGCGAAAGCCGACGTTGCAAACAAGTCTCCTTCTAAACACCCTTATCTGATCTCCCTTCTCCCTCCGTGATAGATATTACCACGGTATGGGAGACAGCGCAGATGAGCAGGATGGATTCGGTAAGTAATCATCAAACATCTGTATTTCTAGTCATCAAGCTAAATCAAGTCATCTATACTAGATATGCGGAAATCTATGGCAAGAGATACGGTGAGTTCACATCCTTCTCTTCAACCCATCCTTTCAAATCTTGACAACTCCTGCCCTTGTCCCCCCCCCCCCCCGCCCCCGGCGCCCTGTCTCGAAATCACCTCAGGATCGCAAACATATCAGAGCGAATGGTCGAGAATTCCGTGTTTCTCCTCGAGACGTTTATCTATAATTGTTTCCTTTACTAGAGTGGATGTCACAGTGGGCCGCTACATATCACGACATGGTTATTTCTATCCACCTTTCACGATCTCAAGTACAAGTATATCACCTGGCGAAACATCAACATCCCGCTAATCCAGTACAATTTACAAAGCTTCCATCAATCCTGCCATCTTCAACTCATCACCACCGTCCGAATCGATTCCTCGAACTCTAGTTTCCACATCATCTCCATCCACTTCAGCTTCATCATCCCCTTCTTCCGCATTTTCCTCATCCATTCCATCATCGCTCATATTCTCATCATTCCTCTCACTCCTCCTACGTAATCCCACGTTCACAGCCTGTATCGTCTTACCACCTCCTGAATCTCCTCTCCCAGCTTCGACCTTTACCCATCTTCGCCACCATATTCCAATAACTTTCTTGATGGAATCGTCCAATCCTAGATACTCGATGTTCTTGACGATCCCTTGCCATGAGACTTGACCACCTGAGAGTGCACCTTCTACCGTGGCAGGATGGCCCCTATGTATCATGCCCCTTCCATCAGCATCTTGAACATCACCAAACCACATCTTCGAGACCTCGACTCACCAATACATCCAATGAGCGATAACTCCAAAGCTTCCAGGATCAGGTAGGGGAAGCCAAACTGTCGTTGGCGCAGCAATGGGTGTCACAACGATTCTAGCGCCTTTGGTCTTTAATCCTGTGGAGGGTGATTCTCGTTCGATCCTCTCAGGGACGGATGGATCGGTATAGTAAGGTTGCGGAGGTGATGCTGGTGAGAGGAGGGATTGGAGGAGGGTTGATTGTGTGATCAGGTAGTCGGTGTGAAGGAGGAACGTTAACATCTGTGTGGCAAGATGATGTGTTGAAGATTAGTAATTCAGGTAGACGTTGGAAGACAGCGATGAGGAAGGTTCGGTGCTAACCTTCTTCTCATTCACAGGCTGTGGCGTGCCAGTAACTCTCGCAGGAAACGGAGTAGGATTATCATCCACACCAGGTACTCCTACTCCGCCTACCGGAGGTGGGAAAGCGGGACTACTCGCTGTGGAAGGGGTTATAGCTGAGTCTGGTTGAGGTTGTCCTCCTGACGCCATCGTCTGTGTGTTGGAGGTTTGGGGAGATTGCATTTGATCGATTAAAGAAGTCGTCGGTGAAGGGGTTAATTGACCATTGTGTCTTATCGGTATGACTACCTCGACGACGTTTTTCTCTTTTCAAGGTCAGCTCTACCAACCTTTTTCAAACCCTCCTTCTTCAGAGGGAGTGTGGTCAACACTCACGTATCCTAACATCAGCAGTCCCAACCTTTCCCCAGAAATTCGGTGCTAGCTTCCTCAAACTCTTCACCACATAAGCCCAAGGTACCCCTTCCAATTTTGCCGTCTGCCTATTGATCGCACTCGTTCTTCGTTCTCTTCCTCGGGAATACGATGGTCCACTGAATCCTCCAGTGCATGGTGGGAAGGAAGGAGATATTTCACCGCGAACGTTGGAGATTGGGACTCCGAGTGGGGAACCGAGACCACGGAGGTGAGAGAATGAGGAAGAGGGGGAGGGCGTGATGGGAGTTTGATAATATGCATATGACGAAGATGGCAATGACCCTCCTTCACGTGGGGAGTGTGGGACTCGAAGGATAGCAGGAGTTTGACAATAATCCGTTGGAGATGCCATAGATACACCTGCTCCGCGGATACTACGAGGTGAAGAAGGGAAAGCTGGTGGTCTTCTACGTCGAGGAGAGACTTTGAGTCCATTATTCAAAGTCCCTGGGTTATAAGCTAGTACGGCTGATGTTGGTGGTCCTGTAGGCGATGGGTTGAATGAACCGATAGACGGTGATGGTGTTCTCCCATCGTCTCTTGCCATCATAGATCTAGCCGTTGAAGGTGGTAGTGGGATATTGTACGGATGACTTGCTGATCTGGCTGAAGCTGTAGAAGGGGAAAGAAAAGAAGCGACGCGGAATGATCGACCAGATGCGGACAGTGGATCGGTAGTGTTGATAGGGATTGGTTGAGAGCCGCGTCTGGATGGTGGGTTATATGGATGAGTTGATTGTTCGACCCCCACTTCCGGGGGTTGTTCAGTGTTGTTGTATCCGCTTGACTGTCCTGTGGGAATGTACCTGAACGAAGACCGATTGAGTTGACGAAGTGGAGGATGCGGCGGTGGCTGGAGTGGTTGTGGTTGTTGTTGTTGTTGCTGTTGCAGTTGAAGAAGAGCACCACCAACGGCGACGTCACTGCTTCCTGCCGTCAGTTGCCCTTGATCCTTGACCCCACTCTCCACTGTCCACATTGTCTGCTGACTTGAAGTCATTGGAAAGCCGGGCTTACCAACAAACCCAACCTGTTTTTTTTTAATTTGCCTGGCTGGCTGGCCAAAACGTTCGACCGAGTATTTGGAATAGGTTTCCGTCGAAAAGGGACGAGCGGCGAATGGATGGAGGTGCCAAGAGGAGTGTGGCGTTCCGGGAATGTTGACAATTCGGCTTTGTTCCCGCCACCGGCGTTACCCGTTCGTTACGCCCGTGCGGCGCGGAGAACAATAGCGAAGGGGACAACCTTCGCTCGGTGGCGGTGGCGGGGGGCGAATGAAGGAGAGCAGAGAACAATAGAGTCGAGGTGGTAGACAGACAGACGCAGTCAGTCAGTCAGTCAGTCAGTCAGTCACGATGCCAGGATCAGTCAGATCGATGCCAGGGTCGTCGTTGAATCGGGTCAGTCAGCTGATGTTGCTGTAGGTTTAGTCGAGGATGATGACACTCTCCCCTTCTCTTATTGGCTAGCTAGCTATTCAAGTACTTTTTCCCGCTCCTCCTCATCCCCCTCCCAAGTGAACAAAGGAGAAAAGCACCGCTACGGTGAGCCAAGGCACGCGCGTGAAGAAGCACAAAGGGGAACAGGTCAGCTTTCTCCCGATTGCCCGAGAAAGCTGACCTGTTCCCCTTTGTTACTCATTATTTGAAAAAAGAAACAACCCCCCCCCCGCCCCCCCTTTGTTCTATCAGTTGCAAGAACCCAGAGTTAAAATTCAAATACTTAGATCCCTCCCTTCGAAAAAGGGAGTGGTCGGATTTGGATCAACGAGGGAACGCCGAGAAGTTCCATCATTTCGGGGTCAAAGGTGGACTGCAAGGAGCGGACAGGGAGTTTTTTTCTCATTGTGTGTTTTTTTTTCTTCATGCGTCGGGAAAAAAAGCTTGTGTATAAAAGATCCGTCTTGATGTAGACTTCTGAGCTAAGCCATCACCTTTCCCTTCCTTGTGTGTTCTTTCAAAATAGTAAGTATGTATTGGTTTTCATGCGACACCAAAAAAAGAAAAAGAAGATGAAGAAAACGAAAACGTGAGGTCGGAAGAGTGAATTCGTGATCGTAAAGAGGAATAAAGTTCGACCGCCAAGAAAAAGTCCGGAAGTGAAAAAATGGAGAGAGGGGGGGGGGGGTGTGAGGTGTGTATCCTCGGGGTGTTCCAATTATCCGTACCATCCGCCATAGCCTCGCTAATAGCCCTAAGCGATTGCCGTCGTTGGCAAGGTTTGAGAGTGGTTTGGTGGAGTATGCAGAGATTACAGAATCAGAGGCGGGAATTGTTGTTCGTTGTTCAGTTGAGGGATAAGAAAGAGTAAGGTCAGGGGATGTCGAAAGAAGAGAGTTCGAGGTACTCAGCAAACCAAAAAGATACATGAACAAAATCACTTTGACGTACCATTCCACCATACATTCCGCCCATTCCACCCATTCCACCCATTCCACCCATTCCACCCATTCCACCCATTCCCATCCCTCCCATCCCTCCCATTCCCATCATCCCACCTCCGTACGGTGCCATACCGTATCCATCTGGACCATGCATATAAGTTCGGTGTTCAAGTCTGTCAAGATAACGGTATCAAGTCGAATCGCCAAGCGTTAGTAGCCGGATCTCGAGCACATCACCAGTCCAGAGTCGGGTAGACGTACCGATGCGCATCAGGGAAATCGTCAATCAAATCGTAAGCACCACCTCCTGCTTGCTACAGTTGAGCGTTTCAACCAGTATCAAAAGCGGAGACAAGTATGAGAGGGAAAGAAAGAATTGCATTCAGCGTGATACCGTTCATCTGGGCGATCACGATACGACGGAGCTAAGAAGATGGGAGGAGCTCACGTAGCCTGGATAACCATTATTCGCACTAAAGAGTAGTAAACAATATCAGTTTAACAACTAGGAAAGGGGACTTGATTCTCCACGGAAGGCAAAAGACTTACCCTCCGTATCCACTGTATTCGATGAAAGTATATCAAGGTCATTTTCCTCGCCTTTCCGAACCAATGTACCCTCGCTGAACTCACCCATACATTCCTCCCATCCTACATTCCTCTCGACATTCCACCAGATATCGGAAGAGGAGTGAAGAAATAACGTGCCGCCGTCCATCCAAAGACACAAAATATGATTCATAAGCACAACAAAGAAGAGGACGATCGAGGCATCAGCCTTCTTCCCGGTCTTTGGAAGTGATCGGATGGTAGGAAGACAATGGAAATGGTTGGTTTCCATGCTTACCCGTATCCACCCATACCACCCATTCCTCCCATTCCCATACCACCCATCCCTCCCATCATATATGGGTTCATCCTGTGCGATGATTAAAATATCGAAGGAGGGAGAGTCAGTCTGAGCATTAAGACAGCGAAAAGAAGTGCGGGAAGGGATACGTACATGCCGCTGGGCGTTATGCATTCAACATGTGTTAACCACTTGGACATGAGAGCCGAGAAAAAGCTTTCCACTCACCCCATACCGCCCATTCCGCTTGATGTCAAGTAAGAACATGACGTCAATTTACCCTTCTGGCAACCACGTACATCAAACTACTTACCCCATCCCGTAACCTCCCATCATACCGGGATACATACTACTCGTCCTCACCACCAGATGTCACCGAGCATAAAGAACAAAAGGCAAGGGGAAGCATGGAGGAAAAATGTGTGAGGATATTGAACCACCCAAAAAATCAAACAAGAACCCCAAATTGCCACGGCAAAATATCAGACCAGTAGAAGAGAGAAAGAGATGAGCTCACCCTCCCTGTACAATCACCCAAACCGGAACAGAATCACATCAGCTCCATTCATTCCAACACACCGAAAGCAAAAGAAGAAGAAGAAGGAAGAAAAAACGAAAACTCACTCCATACATCCCTCCATACCCTCCATCTACTCCCCCATACCCGCCACCGCCGCCGCCGCCGCCGTCCATTAGACCCCCCAAAAAATCACCCATGGAGAGAATTGAAGAAGAAGCAAGATATGGGGGAAGGAAGAAAGAAGGATCACATGATTAGTTATTAGTTTGAGAATTGGGAGATTGGATGGGAGGAGATGAGGATGTCAATGATGGAAGGAAAGAACGAAGGGAGGAATGGATGAGGAAGATGAGGAAGATGACGGGGTTCCTTATATGAAGAAGTCGATACTCACAACCTCCCATTCCCATTCCTCCATATCCCATTCCTCCCATTCCATCTAAAGGATTCAAGACAAGACCGAAGGAAATGAGAGATAGGGGATGTAGTCCGTTGTTAGAAGTGGGAATGGATAATGATTGCAACGTGTATAGGGTGGAGTAGAAGGGAAAGAGGTAGCGACGATTAGTACAAGTTCGTCGAGTGGTCAGTCAGTAGTGATGGGAATGAAGGGCAATGCCTTTCCATTAGTTTGACATTTCCTTTGATACTCCGATGTTGATGAATGGAGGGATAACGAGGAAGAATGAATGAAAGAACCACTCACACATTCCTCCCATTCCACCCATCATATATGGCTACTCATCGTACCCATTCACACACGAAGGAACCGATCCGAGAGACAGTAGGACGGTACCGAAGTCATGCACCAAGAATATAACCACATGGGCAGCATCAATCATCATAGCATTTCACACCCGACACGAGACGATTGGAAGGGTCAGTATCCTCTGATGACTATGACCACGGATGATAATGAAGACGGCCTACGTTCATTGCCTCCTTATTAGGAGGATGTGGAGAAGAAAAGTTCTCCTTATGTTAATGAAGGGTGATACCGTTTTTTGAAGAACCTGGTTGATGCGATATGGTTTTTTTGGATGATTGGATGAAGAAGGACAACGTTGATGGTGATGATGGTTTTGACGATGGTGACGATAGTATTGACGATAGTATTGACGATGGTGATGATGTCGACGATGACGATGAGTATTATCTGAGGTTGAGAAGCAACCACAATCTCATTCAATCCGTCAACAACAACGTGGTCCCCACGCCTCAGATGAATAGCAAGGGAGGAGGAACGCACCGAGCACAGGGTGATATCGTCGATCGTGTTCCTGATCGTGAGGAGTTGGTTCGGAAATGAGGAGGGAAGGTCGAGAAGATAGGGTGTAGGATCTCAACACGACTATCGATCTATGTCGTTGATGATGTCAACCAAAAGTAATGTAATCTATCAACTCGAATGATTATCGCCACACCCCTTGCCATCATCCCATCCCCTTGTCCCTCTTTGCCCAGACTGTCGGACTCCGTCCATCTGGGAACGATGGACCCCCTTTCAAATCAACGAAGGAGTTACGAGGGATCACCCTCTTTCTCGTTCGGCTTACCCAACCGCTCTGCTCTCACTCCGTATGACGATGAACCTGAATCAAAGGAATAAATCTATCGATCCCCCTCAAAAAAAAGATCAGAGCAGGAAAGGTGAAACGCGCGGGTGGCGTCAAGTAGTTGCAGACAAGGAGGCTCTAATCTGCATCTTTATAAATGCTACAGTATAAATATCTCAATACTCCATCGTCCCCACTCATCCCTTATCCAATACGACACCTCCACACCTCCTACCATCTCCTCAATCCCTCATCAACACACACAACCCCTCAGCATGATGAGTCTGCGGGAAAAGATCAATAGCTCGAATCGACTTGATTTTGTACCCATGGAGGTTTGGGTCTTTTCCTTCGGCCGTGAGAGAGGAAGAGGTCAGGCGGAGTAGAAGGGAGATGTCGGCTGCCACTGTATGCAGGAAGAATGAGAGGATCAGGGTTAGCGATGCTGAACAAAGAGAGTGGCTGTAGATCGAAGAATGAGACGATACTCACTCGTGTGAACATTACAACTGACATAAACCACCACCCTAGGTCGAAACACCACCACCTGTCTCAAAAACACTTCATCACACCCTTTCCTAGGTGGATCAACGATAAGAGTCGTTTGATCACCTTTCCCTTCCAACGTGGTAATAGCGGATTCGAAAATGGACTCGGAAGCTCCAGGTAGGAAAGACGCATTGGTGATGTTATTGGTGAGAGCATTGTGGGTAGCGTATGTGATGGATTGAGGATCGATTTCGATTCCTAAGACCCGAGTGCTGTGTGGGTTTGAAAGTTCGGTTTATTAGTTAAAAATATATCTGTACGTTGGGGTGCATATGATAGCCAATTTCACTGACAAGCTTGATGCCAAGGTCAAAGAGAAGAGACCACTCCCGCAATATGCATCAACAAGATACGTTTCATCACCGTCCGAGCGACGTGCGACTCCTAATTCTTCAAGTTGAGTTTTTACGTATGAAGTCAAGGGAACGAGGATCGATGAGTTGTTTTGGAAGAATGAACCAGCTGGGAACTAGTTGAGGTAGGGACAAAAGTCAGTGCCAGTCTTGGACGCAGGATAAGGAAGGTGGAACATACTTGGAAGATAATATCTCCAACTTTCTCCGTTATGGTTTGATGATGAGAAGTAACGCATATCCTTTCATCCAGCACGTCGTCTTTCACAACCTCGGCAATCGCCTTGCCCTTATCCGCTTTCGTCACTTCCTTCTGATCTTTCACCATCAGACTATCCCTGAACAACAACGTAGCTCCACGTTTGAAATCCTTGATATTGAGTTTGACCTCCTCCCGAACGATAGGCAGATGAGCATTGATCACCGGTGTAGCGATTGGACATTCTTCAATGTCTATGATTCGATTTCGACATGCCTCGTTGAAACCGATAGGAAAATCATACTCGGGTTTTCGTTCCACAGCGGAAGGGGCATTCTCAGTTTCTTCTTCGTCGACTACCGTTTCCTGTGCTGGTTTGGTAGGAGAAACCGCTCTTCGACCTTTCCTGCCAGTCTGTAACACCTTTGGAAGTTCGAAATGGGGGGTAATCTTCGTTCTGTATCCGTACTGCTTCGGAGAAGGAATAGTGGTTCCCACTTCTGGCCAGTCGATACCTTCTTTCAAGTTGGAGAAGTTGCGCATGGCTTTCTGAAGGACTAATCGCTTGATAGCGAGTTGCTGATCGTATGAGAGGGACTGATATTGACATCCTCCACAGGTGGTGAAGTATTTGCATTGAGGTAATGATGGATCACGAGTGAGAGGCAGGGGGAAGATGGATTTGTCAGATGTGGTTGGGGGTTCGTAATGGGACGTAGAGGGAAGGGATAGCGGTTCTGCGAACGAGTGGTAATGAAGATTCCTTGTGACCCTGGCTTTGACAACATCTCCAGGCAGAGTGAACGGGATAATGATTGCCCACGCTGCTGGCCCCTCTTCTTTCGGTGGATACACGGCTATACCGTCTCCATGCGAAGTCAAGTTGACTACCTTGAACTCGGCGTCGGTAAACTTCCACTCTGGTGGTGCTATCTCCACGCATTCACTACCTGGCTTCCGGTGGTAGTGAGATTTCGGCGGTCCTTGCTTTGGCCACAAGCGAGATCCTAATGTCTCCGCATCAGATGCTGGACTTTGTGAGTCGGGCAGGGAATCCCATCCCAGACTAGCGAGGATATCCACCAATAATACGGGATCGATCTCCGATTTGGCAGCACGCTTGCCGCCTTTTCGCTTAGTCTCCTTTTTGGCTTCACTCTTAGGGGTAGTAGCGGCAGTGGAAGCTGCAGTGATATCCTCGGCCGGCTTAGAGGTGTCTACGGATGGAGAGTCGACAGCAATGCGAGCTCGCTTGTTTGAAGCTTCAGGAGGTGGTGAGGATGGTGGGGTGTGACGAAGCGAGGTGGACATGTTGGCGGTGTGACGGAAGAGAGATGCAGGAGATTGACGTCGTATGGTGGATGTGTGTGTGAGTACGCTTCTAACAAACTTCTGCATCTACCACTTGTTGAACAGCAACCGACTTTGATTGACATCTTGCAACGAATCAGTTTGTCAACATTTCGCACCAAAATTATTGGACCGCGGTCGGCGAATTATAAGGCCAGGTGAGGCACAAAAAGGCAAAAACCTAGCACCCAACTCGGGCTCGAACACTTTCTCTGGTAACGGATTGGGAGGAAATGGCACACTTGAGGGTCTAGACGACTCCGGGAAGAAATGCCATGAAGCAGAGCCGTCGTTCATGGAACAATGTCGGGCCATCGGCGACCACTATCCAGGCCAAAAAAAAAAAGACACTTTTCCACTCTTGCTAATACTCCTCTGCGAACCCTTCTTCCTCTTCCTGCTCCATTTGTCGACGCATCCTGACCATAGGGTCATCTTCATCTTCCTCTTCTTCGAGCAACGTATCATCGCCGGGAAGAAGTCGAGGAGCGTCTACACCTTCTTCTTCAACGATCTCCATGTCTTCGCCCTTGTTCGAATGTTCTGGGAGAAAGGACACAGGCAAAAAATATCAGCGCTGAGCTGAATTCGGACAGCCACCAGCCAACCCACCATCTTCCTTATCATCATTGAATCTCTGGTCACTCTTCTCATTCACGCTCGGCGCCAAACTGCTCATCCTCCTCAAAGGCTGATCTGCCTCGTCGTCCTCGTCGAGCAGTTTCTTGATGTTGTCGTAGTTGATCTTGCGTGAAAATCGCTTCTGACGGACAAGGTTTATGGCGGCTTCGGAAGCGGAGGCAGCAGGGCCGATGCGAGAGCGCTTTCGTTTCGGCTGCAAAAGAAAAGAGGGTCAGCGTTGGCTAATTGAAAAAAAACATTGTTGGATCTCACCTTCTTCTGTGACTCCGCTTCTCCGGCCTTCTTAGCATTGCGCTCTGAGGAACGGCAATCACGTTAGCTCGTAAATGCGTCGGAGTACACCCTCGCGACTCACCATTCAGCTTCACCATGTACTCGTGATTGAACTTATTCCAGATGATAGTCTTGGCCGCTATCTGCCTCTCGTCGAGCAGATACGCATCCAACTCATCCTCGTCCAGACCCTTCAACTCATCCTCATCACCTTGCGCTGCGATCCTGTCTTCGAGATCCCTGAGTCTCCGCTGCTCCGCTAGCTCCAGTTCTTCAGCTAGAGAAGCAGGTTTCTGTTGAGCCATGTAGTCCAGGATCTCGCCAGTGACAGCCTCGTCCACGAGTGGCAAGTCTAGTTCATCCGTCTTTTCCTTGCCATTGGCTTGTTGCTCGAGGAGATCAGTTTCGTCACCGTCTTCCCCACTCCTGACTGCGGCAAGACGGTCCAGGATATCTTGTTCTGTGGAAGCAGCCTGCGCTCCAGGAGCTGGACTACTGCCACTTGCCTGGCCGTCCACAGTCTCGAGGCGATTGAGTTCACCCTGGAAAGAAGCGAATGCCGCACCAGGTGACATCGATGCTTCACCTCGATCGAAAGGAGATGGCGAGGGTAGGAACTTGCGGGAGGGAGTGAGAGGAGCGAGGGATGATCCCCTCATCGGCGTGGCGGAATCCCCTGACCTCATGCGTTGGCGTTTCTCCGCCAACATCTCCTTGCTGGTAAGCTTGCGCTTCTTCGGGTTTTTGCTTGCAGAATCGTCCTCATCCTCTGATTCGTCCGAGCCCTCCCCTCGTGCGGCAGCCTCAGCAGCAGCTGCCAATGCCTTTATCCTCTCCCTCTCTTTCTGTTCATTTTTCAACATCGCAGGCGGCTTATCTTCTTCCTGCAACCAGACCTTCCGGAACTCATCAACGGTCAACGATCCGCTCTTCGTCGCTTGAAACTCCTGCAACCTCTTCTTCAAGGTGACGTCCGCGATCTTGACCACCTGAACGATCTCGGCTATCGATCTGCGAAAGTTGTTCATCCTCGCCGCCAATATGAGACATGCTCCGCAGATACCGGAAGGTCTCCTACCGGTCTGCATCCAATCCCTCTCGAAACGAGATGCGAGACGAGCAGCATCATGGGCCACTCGCTGGGTGTCATCTCCGAATTCCAAGAGGGCAGCAAATCGAGAGATGTAGATTGAGGGGTCGATGAGAGGGATGTCTGGGATATTCAGCTTGCGGACGAGTTTGAGATAGGTTGAACCGAGTTCGAAGACGTTGACCTGGTGAAAGTCATACAAGTTAATTGCGAACACCTTATTCGGGCAAACGACCGGCGTGTATCTCACCCGAAGCTTGTCACTAAAATCAATCAGCATCGCAGGATGTTTATTCTTCCTGCACGCAACATAGAGACACGCTGCAATTACATAGTTGGCTTTCCGACCTTTCGTAAAGTCGTTCGCAACTGCCAGGTTGTACCATCGTGCGGCGTTGTCAGCCAGAGTGGTGGAGATGCTCATGGTAAATGCGAGGTTCTGAATTGCGCGACGACCTGTGAGCGTTGTGCAGATGTCAGCTTCAGCGATGGAAGGCCAGCGGAAAGCACATACCATTCTGTAACGTTGCTTCTCTACTTTCGATGTTGACGTGACGAGCTCCGGGTCGAGACATCGCCGCTCCGGCTGTAACGTCCGGAATCTTATCAACAACGGACGCGGTTCTACTCCCCATCTCAAACACTCTTCCGACTCACTGGCATTGTTAGCTACATAACTACCCTGAACAATTGCGGCTCCGCTTGAGCTTTCTCCGAAAGCAATTTCGGCGGATAGAGTATTCTGCGCCACAACTGCACCACAGTTGATACAGCTGGCAGAGGAAAGTGTGTGAGTCAGTAAAGCTACGCAAAACACGGGTGTAGGGAATCACCGTCTGAAAATAAGACTCACAACGCCGTTCCTTCAGATGGATCATGTTGGATGATCCCATCCGGCCCACACTGAGGGCAGATTTCCTGCTCGAGGAAAGATTGATTAGGTCAGTTCACTTGCTAACATTGCAGTAAACAGGGAGAAGGAGGAGATACCCACCGGCATGATGAACTGAAGTAGAAACTTTTGAGAAAGATTTAGGGAAAATTGTGAATACTGTATCGGAACGTGAAGATGAGCAAGGGCAACTCGAACCTCAACCTTGTTGATATTTTGTCCTCATTGCCACGTGAAAAGAATGCATCGCCACCCGATCTTGGTTCCCAAATCGAACTGCTGAATTACAATTCAATCACAGCCCACACGTAATTCGATTTCTCACAACCTACTCCCCCGTCCTCCTCCTTCGGTTCAAAGTACAGTCAACACCTGCTGCCCGATCCATTGCTCTCCGGGCTGAAGAGTCTTGAAATCACTGACGTATCCAGGTTCGACGCAGACGTAATGGTCCTATTTCACCGAAAGTGGATATCATCAGCTCGGTATAACTGTAAGGGGTTCCGGATTTCAGGAGAAGGTAGAAACTCACCCAACCGTTAGGCTCCATGTCAGCGATACCGGATCCAGTCTTCTCAGTTGGATTCCAGGTGACAACGCTAATGCGACCGACACAAGAATTCAATATCTTTCCCACCTCGAAGAGAGTATCCCATCACTCACTCCTTGAACTCAACACGGTGAACTCTCATGATATCACCAGTGGAATCTTCAACGATGAGGTTCTCCTTACCAACGTCTCGATAAACCCTACCAAAGACTCGAATTCCACATCAGGATGCGCCGCATCCACACAGCTAGATACTGATGCTCACCTATCAGTTTCCTGCTTGATCTCCAAATCACCTCCTTCCCACTTCTCCACCACTCCACCCTTAGTCTTATCCGCGAACAACAACCCTTCCTTCAACCCCTTGATCTTAGTCTTTCCAGCGTCGTTCACTCTGATATAGGTATGCAATAACGCTTGGAACTTCAGTTCCGCTCCTTTCTTTGCCGCATCGCCTTCTTTCGCGATGGAGGACTGAGCGTTTCCACCGACCAGACCGACGGGAAGAGCAGCAGCTACGGCTTGCGCGGCGTCTGTAAGTGATTTAGCTGCGGAAGGGAGAGATGAGGGGATGGGATTGGTAACGTGAAGATCGGTAGAGAGCTGATGGTAAGAGAGGGTGACGACGTAGGTCAAGGAGAATGGTTGAGGGAAGATCTTGGTGATCTCTACTGAGAGATCGAGGTCTGTATGCCAACCAATAGAGAGTGAGCACACGATTTTCACCTCTACTTTGGGTATAGGCCGATCAACTCACAGAATCGAACACTGACTCCCTCTTCACGATCCAAAAGGGTCTCCCCTAGCCTCCACACGGAAGTACGAGCGAAACCATGTTGGGAGAGCTTGGAATGAGCTTCGAGAGAGGGGTCGGTAGTGGTTGGTGGAGGACCGAAGATTGGCTGAGGGCGAGAGGTGAATGTAGAATGGCGGGAATGGGACGAGCAGGGTGTCCATTAGTTGATTGGGTACAAATTGTCGAGGGAATGGACGATGAAAACTCACCCAACAAACGGGAATACCACCTCGAATCTAAAGATGGCATAGCATTCACAGTCATAAGATACACACATCTTCACATCATGCAGCGCCCATCAACCCCCTAGCCGAACTCACAGCCTTGGTCCCATCAAGGACCGCTTTCTGACTCAAGAACAAACGTTCCTTTCCAGCTACCTTCCAAGAGGTGACGGTAGCTCCATAGAGACTGGAGGGTAACGGACAGACCGGTAACGAATGAGACTTCAATTCCTTGGTATAAAGTGCGATAGGTAGAGAGGGGGTGGAACTACGTACTAGATCTCACAAGTAGGACCCTAATGAGATGCGGATGATTCAGTTCTGCTACCCTCGCCTCGGACATGGACCGGGAGTGAAGAGATACTGGGACTCACGGATGGGAGGGATATAGTGACTGTTTTGGAGTTGGTGATGACGGGCATGGTGGGTTGATGGTGACGATGATGGTAGAGATGGTGACGATGGTGATGAGAAGTTCAAGAGAGATGGTCGTCGATGCTACCGATGCGTCATTCCGTGTATTACGTAATCCTGGGGAAACAACATCAACGTCCCACATGGCAAGTATCACCTCCACTCACCCTCATCCTCATCTACATCCTCATCGTCATTATCATGCAGCAATATCACAACGTGACCACCGTGACCACCATCAGTTTCCGTGACCATCATGATTTGCCATACATGTGTCCAGATGTGAGCCATCCTCTTTCTCCACTCCGATCAGTCGGACAATCAACCGATTTCCCAATGTCTGCACCCAGACACACGATTTCACGTCGTTGGCGTTATCATCCCTAATCTGCGTCGGTCTAGTGATCAGTTATCTGCCTCAGGTGAATTTCACGTCATTGTTTCTCTTGGCATGCTTACTCAAACTGAGATGTGCGTGCAGCATCTGAGGATCATCATGAAAGGCTCTTCAGAGGGTTTCTCACCCGTACGTCCTTCCGCTTTTCGCAACTCGATAGCCCAAGAAACCTCTAGCTGACTCGAGTACCGTGTATATGGGGCTAACAGTGGTATCTACTCTTAGGAGCGACATCATCAGCTTGTGCCATGTTAGATATGTGGTTATTGCAGTGGCCTGTGGTGAAGTGTTGTAAAGTCGTCGTGAGTTCACAACGTTATGATTCGACGCTTTGCTTGACGTTGCTGATGTCCGATCGTCGTTGTACTCCTGTACAGAGTCGTGGTGTTTGTATCGAGAATGTGCTCGGACTCGTTCAAGTCACATTGCAATGGTTCCTCTTCACCGTAATGTGCGTCTATTCCTGCCATGCGCGCCCCCATCTCAAAGCTAACCCCGCATATCCATTCTCCTCCAGCCTGATACTATACCTCATCTATTTTCCTCATCATCTCAAATATCAACGCACACTTCCCTTACCTGACGATCCAATCCTCACGTCTCCGACGTCTCCCACATCACCGAGGTCGCCTCGGTTGACAGGTAGAGCTGGAATTGGGTCCGAGGAAACGCCGTTGTTGAATGGAGCCTCAAGAGGATATGTCATAGATCAAGATCCGGATACGGTCAACGTGGCGAAAATGGTCAAGATCGAAGGAACTCAAGAATGGAGGTTGGCGGTGACGCTTGCATGGGTCGTTTTCATACATCTGTTCGTCTTCCTTCTCTCCTCCATATTAAGTACTCGCTGAATATCGTGAAAATTATCAGCATCATCTTGACTCTAATCACCGCGCTGTTCATCGTTTATTTCCCTTCCACCCATCCTCTGACAACGACATACACCTCCATACTCTCCCTATCTTCATCCTTACTCGCTGTTTTCCAATACGCACCTCAGCTAATTCGAACTTACAGACATAAAGTCGTTGGTGCTCTGAGTATAGGATCGATGATAGTTCAAGTTCCGGGTAGTTTCGTTTTCTGTGCTAGTTTGGCAGGGAGAGAAGGGGTTAGATGGGATGCTTGGGGCGTTTATGCTGTCTCAGGATTGATGCAGGGTGGATTGTTGGTGAGTCTCTTCGGTCGTGGCTTTCATCGTGATAGACGAAGGAGGCGTTGACGTTTGCCTGTATAACTCCCATTTGTGTAGGTCATGTGTCTACTGTGGAAACAGCGTCAGAAAAGACTTGGTATCGATGATTTTGGACACCCCTTGGTGGTCGAAGAACAACAAGACGAGGAGAGGGATGATGACGTTGAGCCTGTGTTATATTAGTCAAGAACCCCCTTGGCGAGATCCTTGCTGGATGTCTAATGAAGATTCCTGCAATCCCTTGGCTTTGCTCTGCTAAATCGTCCTCTGCATTGTGATCGTGTGACTGTATCGTTATAGACAAATAAATGACTGCATTACTGTTACAATTGGATTGGATGAGAAGGATACGGAAGTGTAACCACTGCTAATCGACCCTATAACAAAGACACCCTAGTGAGAACCAAGAGACCTTGTCTAGCCTCCTTAAATCTTCTCAACGTAATCGAGGTCGGAACCATGCTTCTTCTCATCGTCATCGACCATCATTCCAGCAACCTCGGCAGGTGGGTACATACCGCCAGCAGCAGCTTCAACCTCTCGCTCGACTTCACCGCCGCCAACGCCTAATTGACGCCCATCAGCATTCCATCGCCATGCAGCGAAGCAGGCGATGACAATGAATGCTGGGAGACAAATCCAGAATGAGGTCTTGGTGTCCTTGGCGTCAGCGATGGCTCCTTGCATGGGTGGGAAGACAGCTCCGCCAGCGACACCCATGACCAAGAGACCTGCAGCTCGTCGGGTGTGGTGACCGAGACCGGTTGTACCAAGAACGAAGATGACTGGGTACTGTAGGTTGGAAAGTTTGGCATCAGTTTGATTGTCAAGAAGAATCGGCAGGTGAAGCGGGTAAACTCACCATGATTGATTCGAAAAACATGATGACCATGATGCAAGCGACACCAGCCATACCCTTGAGAGTGGTGATGAGAACGATGAACACACAGCAGATGATGGCGTAGACCATGAGCAAGAGCGAGGGAGACATGATGGAAAGGAGAGCAGTTCCGAAAAATCGTCCGACGGTGAAGAGAATCAAACCGTAAGAAAGGTACTGAGATGCTTGAGCATCTTTGACACCCTCCTCGGCACAGTAGTTGATGAAGAAGGAACCGATGGTGACTTGAGCTCCGACGTACATGAATTGAGCGAGGAATCCCCATGGAGCCTTGGTTTTCCAGAAGGACTTGTGGGCATCGGAGACACCACCCTCCTCGAAGCCAGCGGCAGCAAGAGCATCAGCCTCGGCTTGGAGAGCAGCCTCGGAGGTCTCTGGGAGTTTGGTGAAGACAAAGGCGACGATGACGGAGACACCAAGGAGAGCGACGGCGAGGTAGACCCATTGCACGTTGGTGAGGTTGTTCTCGTTGCCACCGGAGAAGAAGTACTTGGAGGCGATCAGAGGACCGGTGAATGAAGCAACTCCGTTGAAAGACTGGGAGAACTGGAGACGGAAAGATGCGATGTTGAGAGGTTCGAGAGTGGAGACGTAGGAGTTGGCGGCGACCTCGAGAGAAGCAAGACCACAAGCAATGACAGCGGTACAGACAACGAAACCACC
This sequence comes from Cryptococcus sp. T15_22C, assembly GCA_017654825.1. Classification (NCBI taxonomy): domain Eukaryota; kingdom Fungi; phylum Basidiomycota; class Tremellomycetes; order Tremellales; family Cryptococcaceae; genus Cryptococcus; species Cryptococcus sp. T15_22C. The sequence continues at coordinate 156,979 of JADPYA010000228.1, read as the reverse complement.
GAAAATGGCTTTGCTGTTGTGACTGGTGGTGGAAGCCTTGGCTACCGGCCAGAAGAGGATAGCGCCAAGGGAGTAGAGGCAAAGACCGGAGATGATGGTTACCTTGTAGCCCTTGCGCTTCAAGATTTCACCGGCGACTGGGGAGTAGCAGAAGTAACCAATACCGAAATATGCGACCTGCAAACCAGTAGACTGGAGCTTGGTGATACCGAGAACATTTTGGAAGTGCTTGTTGAGAACGTCGAGGAGACCTAATAACAGCAAAAGCAAGATCAGCAATCAACGTTTTTTTAAACGGCAGGATCCGGCGGACGCGTCCGAGATCGCCTTGGGAGCTCAAAATAAATAAAGCTCCAAAAGTAAAGATCCCAATTGCGAATTCAATCACACCCGTACAAGGTAATGGCCGGATGGCAACCAAAGGGGGAGGTACGTAGCTGACACTCACCATAAGCGAAACCCCACAAGAAGAAGAGCGAGGTGACAAGAGCGAAAGCCCAAAGACAATCTCGGCGAACGAAACCGGTCCTCAAGGGATTACCGACCTGTTTGCCACTGGTGAGAACTGCACCGCCGGCCATTGTAGTTGTCGTTTAAGGGTGGTGAAGAAGTAGCGCGAGTGATGTAAGACGTAGGTGAGGCTTGGGAATGATTTTCGAATGACTAGATGTGAGGACGGTCGTGAAGATGGAAGCCCGACCTAGGGTGAGATGAGGTGTTGAGTTGTTTGGTGAGGAGGAAAGGGGAACCATCTGAACGTTCGAGGTGGCCCTTATATATCTCCACTCGCCGGCGGCAAGGGAGACCGCTTCCGCAGTGTGCGAAAAAAAACCAGAGGAGGGGCCAAGAGCAGGATCGCTGGGGACACCGTGGGGGAAGCATGCAGCCCCATTTTCCTTCCTCTCTGCCCCTGGCGTGCCTTTTTTTTTTTTTTGGCCACCACATCAGCCGCCCTGAGACTACCGCAATACAGCGCGGTAGCTGGGAAGTTCGAGACAAATTCATTACCGCCGGCAACGTCGTGACTACACCCGTTCCCGCTTCATCGAGGCGGGACACCGTAACGATGACTTGCGCTTCCACCCTACGTGATGAAATTTGTTTCCCCATGTTCCAGAGGCTTGGGACATCTTCGGGGAAGGGGAAACTGTATTGCCGCCTCCGAAGCGCAGTAACAGAGGAAGGCTGGCAATAGGCGGCATCCAATATAAGCCTCCGCAGTCGAGGTCAGCTGGCTTTCGACCGATAGCAAACTCAGAGGACCAATCACAAGGAAACTACCGGCGGCAAGGGATATCACGCAGCGGGATGCAACGAAAGTGGCTTGTAACGGTCTCAGTATAGCTGTTATTTTGGCCAATCAAGACAACCTGATTCTTGCCCGATGTGGGCTGGGGAACTTGCCGCCGGCTTCATGAGCATCCGTCGTTGGAAAACGATGGATCCAATGGCTTGAACATTGGTAACACCACTTCCCTGTTTCTCTCCGCAGACGTCAAAGCGGGTGAGGTATTGACGGGGCCGAAAACAAAAACCAAACGGGTTTGCAAGTGAAAGGAAATAGAATTTCCCCGGCCGCAGTCGCATGCGGAGAGAATCATGTCTTCAGGCACAGGTACATGTTTTCCCCATTACCCCCCACCAAAGGCCTGTCAGCCACTTGGGGAACCCAGATTTCAGATTTTCGGCCTCGTTTTGGAATTCAGTAGAGGTTACATGAACGGCTGGTGCCAATCAAATCTGTCTTTCTTGCGGATGCAGACAACTACCGCTTTTACCATGGTCACGCACTTCAGAAATATCACACTGTATACGCCAGTGCCGGCGGCAACAGCAACCCCAATTTCCTTTTCAAATGATGAGCGCAGCCTTGTTCCCTCATGGTGCAATCACGTGAGGGTGTTGAGGCAGAGGACGCTGCAGATCTTCGATTTCTGATCCATTGCGATGCAATCCATCGTCTGAAATCTGATTTCGGCTTACTTGTGTGCATCTCTTCTCACTATACACACCTGTTTGCGCCTTTACTGTGTCAACGTCTGGCTTGTTGGGCAGAGGCTGCCGTAGGACTCTCCCGCGAGGTATTCGTCACACTGGCAGTTGGGCAATATCGTTTGTTTGTATTCTCGCCAAATGCCGATGCGAGGACACACCACCTCTCCTCGAGATGATGGGTGGCCTCCAAGTCCTTCACATACACAAAAGACCTTTGATGAGAGTCTAGCGAACAGCGGTCTCAACTAGATGTGATCACTGGTCTTCTATTCACGTGTACCCATGAGGTCAGGGCTCTAGGTGAACAGGTTCAATCTGATGCGGCTTGAGATATCAGACGACTAGAGGACACGTCATTAGCCACCAAGCTGAGGAAGGCGGCTTACCTCATTTCACGTGTCGCGTAACAACCCACCAAGCTCCGGTGGTTGTTTACACGTCACTTCGCTCGACCCTTCTCCTCGCCCCGTCATCGTCGCGACTCCGATGGTGAGCAAGCCTAGAGAGGTGACGACGAAGGCCAACAACATCACCGTACAGCTTAGTCGTAGCAAGCAATTCCTTGTCCATTATCATCATCTACTAGTTCCGTCATCCAGTCGAACTATCCGAGACTGAACTCGCAGCCATATTCGCGACACCCTTGCAATTGAATATCAATTCGGCAGTCGATCAATCATGGCGGACGAGACTACTCTTCCAGAGATCACCATGTAAGTCTCCCTGTTGTCCTGGTAACCGATTCCTCTCATTGATTTTGCTCATTCCTCCTTCCGATGTCGCCGCTCCCACCTCACTGTCGACAATCTACCTGCATTCTTCGCTGCCAGCAACATCAAAGGTCCATCAGAATTTAAATTAGCAATCCAGATCTCACCGTCATGTACAGTTTCCGAACTGAAAGATAAATTGGTGGATCCAGCAGGGATCGAGAAGGATAGACAGAGGTTGATTTATTCTGGTGAGGAAGAGACATTCCTGTGTTTGCGTTTGTCAGAGGGAGATCTAAACGCGCTGGTCGGTGGTGGTGGTTATCCAGGCAAGGTATTGAAAGACGATGATCCCTTGTCGAACTACAAGATCCAAGTTCGTCTTCCCTCTTCAACTCCTTTTCTACCACCTACTGACTTCTGGCCACCGTAGAACAACCATTCCATCCACCTCGTCAAGGGTGCATCTAAATCCTCCGCTGCTACAACCTCCACTCCTGCCGGTTCCACTCCGAGCGTCTCCACGGGTGTCCCAACCAACATGGGCGCCGGCATGCATAACGCTGGCAATCCACTAGCTGCGTTAGAGGGAGTTCAGGGACATGGATTCGGCGGTGGCGTGTTCAATCCGTTCGCGGGGATGGGAGCTGGCAATCTGAATGATCCGAATGCGGTGAGTCCCGCGCCCCCATGGGAGGTGTGAAGAGTGTTCAAGAGCTTATGGTGACGAGAAATGGAATAGCTTAATGATCTAGTGAATAACCCTGAAACCGTTTCAAGGATGATGAGCTCCTTGACGCCGGAGATGATGGATCAGGTTCGTTCTGGAATTTTCTATCATTCTCCGATGTATATGAGCGCTGATGTCCTTCCTTTGTCCTCCTCGCTGCCTACGCATCACACCGGCATATTCTCAACTGTCCTCATTGACGTCTATCAACCATGACGACCTAAATGTCCAATTCGTCCAATTCAACCTTACCACCCCTTCTTATCCTCCTCCTCCTTGCTCAACGTCGGGAATCCCCTCTCTATCTTCCACGTCTCCTCGATCTGGCCATTGCACAACGATCTCGAACCTCCTTCGACGCGAACATCAATGACTTGTATACCATCCCCTCATTTGACCCACAGATCATCGCTACCAATCCTCAACTCGCCTCGATGGGTCCTCAGATGAGAGAAATGATGAGGTCGCCTTTCTTCCGTCAAATGATGTAAGTCGCGCTGCAGCTATCTTTCTGTCTCTGTTTCTTTTTAGACACTTAAAGGATCTACACTGCATTTCTACGTACAGGTCTGACCCTGAAATGATCAGATCAATGATGCAAATGCAAGGAGGAATGGCAGGCGGTGGTGCGGGCGCCGCTTTTCCTCCTCCAGGAGCGTTCGGTGCTCCTCCTGCTGCAGGAGGACTTCCCTCGACTGGAACAGGAGCGACCGGTGGTGCAGCTGCAAATCCATTCGCAGGTTTGTTCGGTGCGCCGCCTACTGGTGCTGGTGGTGCAGGAGCTGTGGCTGGAGCGGGGGCAGGAGCAGGAGCGTCGGCAAACCCGTTTGGTATGGATCCAGCGATGATGCAACGGCTGATGGGAATGGGTGGGATGGGTGGAATGGGTGGAATGGGTGGAATGGGTGGATTCGGTGGTGCAGGCGGTGAGGCTGCTGCTCCTGCCGTACCGGCGGATACGAGGCCTCTGGAGGAAAGGTTCCAAACGCAACTGTTGCAGTTGAATGAAATGGTAAGTCCGATGATTCTCATCTTTAGTCAGTCTCGGCTGCTGATAGTTGGCCTGTGTGGGTGGGATAGGGCTTGTGTGATCCTCAGCAGAACATTCGAGCGTTGCAGATGACTGGTGGGAACGTGGAGGCGGCGGTCGACTTGATCTTCAGTGGCAGTGAGTACGAGCGGAGCTTGGCCACAGACGCTAGGGTACTGATGCAGATGAGGATCACTTGCAGGAGTACCGCCGTCTAGTTGAGGAAGATTAACGATATAACCTTACATTGTAAAAAAAAACACTTATTCATACTTGGTATGGTATTCGCACGTTGGGGTTCTTCGGTCTGTTGGGTGATAGGCGGACTATGATCACCACTTCAGAAGCAGCCAGAAGCTCCAGCTAGCAGGAGGCGCCTCGCAAGTCCGGCCACGGTAAGTACTTGCAATCCAGGAGCGCAGATGGCTATCACGACCTTCAGAGGCGAAGGGCACAGCCGGTCTTTATACATTGTACACTGCGCATGGTTTCAATTTTACTTCCACAAGATGCATACGCTTTCAACCTGCCATTACAATCCGAACTTTTTGGCCAACCCTTCCAGACCTTGTTCGTCGATAAATAGATCGAACCGGCCCTTGGTATTGGAGGGCGTCAGATCTTGATCGGTGTCTTCGGTAGATCGTTTGATGTAGATGGTCTTCATGCCGCTAGAGGTTGACAATGGGACTTGATCAGTGAGAGTATCCTCGGTCGGCAGAGAGGGAAAGTGGAGGAAGCCTAAGAAGCAGCTCACCACTTCTTCGCAGCATCCAAATCATAAGCATGAGCCGCCACCATGGCACATTTCCCCGGTTCAAGACCGGAGAGTCTTATGGCTTGTTTGTACATTGCCGGATCTGGTTTGTATGATTTGATGGAGTCACCGCTGTCGTTATTGTTTGTGTATACGGTACGATGTTGAGGGGAAAAGTCAGGCGATCGGTTATGTCTGTGATGCATGATCCAGGAAGCATAGCAACGTGAACATACCACACATGCATATCCCAAGGCAAATCACTGAATCTAGCCATCTCAATCATCACGGCGGTGTCTCCGTTCGTTAGGGTGGATCTATGTGGTGTTTAGGAGTGGAAGATGAGTGTCAGTGCAAGGGAAAGAAATATTTGTCCCTTGGAATTGCTGGGATGAGCTTTCTTAGGATGACGAACGGAGAGAAGCAGAGCAATTACACGAGGCTAGCCCCTCAGGAATTATAGATACCGAAATGTGCCACTTACAAAACGAATTTCTTTCTCAATCGCTTCAAGCCTTCCGACGAGTCCGGCCATCCTTAGGATGCCAATGAAGAATGAATAGTGAATTTCAGGAGATCAATGACGTGACTCCATCACAGGTATGAATCTAGAAAGACAGAGGGCGATACGAAAGCTCACCATTCAAGGTATGCCACCCTTTGACTGCTTTATCCCTTGTCTCATCATCCCAGTGGACGTCTGACCAAGTGTGGATCAAACGATCGAGTACGATCCTGTGAACTTCCTGTAGTTAGGTAGGAAGTGTTAAACCCACAGGACCGCAGGGTCAGTAGAAGGGTAGGTGAGGGAGAGGGAAAACAGGAAGCAGGAGAGAAGCGAGCAACAAAACACTAACATCCATCCCACCATCATTCCTTTCTCCTTCTTTCAACGTCTTGATATACTCAAAGAAACCATTGCGCCAATGTTGAGCTCTGTCTCTCCACTCGCTCATTCCTACAGCTGAGTCTGATCCTGATCCGATTTGGGAGAGATGGGTGGAGATGGAACCTTTCCCTGTGTTTAGATGGGAGTGGAGGGTGAGAAGTGGAGGCCTTTGAGGACTTGAAAAGATCGACAATGTGAAACGTACAATCGACTACGGTACCGAATACATCGAAGAATAGATATTCGACGTCGGAAAGGGAGTTTGAACTGGACATGATGGCTTGAAAGGTGGAGATGTTATGAGGGTGAATATGGTTGAGGTGATTTATAGTCTCGGTGACAATGGTCACTTGTCATAAGAGATCGATAGCCGGTTTTGCACTCCAACCCACGTGGCGAGAGGGGTTAATCACCGTGCGGACATTCGAAATCATCTCCGTTCCATCCACCAACAGGTCCTTCCAGCCGTTCTAGAGTAATAACTGGTTGTTTCGATGAATCATTCCCTGAACATCATGTCCCAACAAATCCTCAGACAATCAGTAGATCGACTCATCAAGCAGAAAGATGACATCGAGCTATTGATTGACGTTTATCAATCTCAATTACTCGCCGTATGTCTTTCCTCCTCTAAAAGTTTTCAATTCACTAAATCCGTGATTCCACCAGAACAAAGCAACCCTCCACTCCCCTTCCCTCATCACATCCACCGGTTTCCCACGAGACGATATCGACATCCTAGCTATCCGAACAGCGCGCCAAGGATTGATCAGAGCGAATAATGACCTCAGGAGGGTGGTCGACGAGTTGGGAAGAGGTCTGGAGGGGTTGATACCCGCCAAAATGGAGAAGGAGAATAAGGAGACGCAGGCGCAAGTGGCCGGTAGTACGGAAGTTAGGAGTGAGACTGAGAAAAGAGAAGGATTTGCAAGGGTGAATTCGGTGGTTTCTAATAGTCCAGCCGCGTTATCTGTGAGTTATACATCGTCTTGGGATCTCCGGCCAAACGGAGACTGATACTTCTCCTTCAACTAACTATCTCGATGTCGGCGATGACGATATCCAATGACATAGGGTCTCAAGCCTCATGACATAATCATCCAATTTCAACAACTAACGAAAGATACTATGACCTCACTGAACGACATTGCTGGGATTGTCAATCTATCTGAAGGGGTGAGCTATGCTGAAACGAACTTACTGGGAACTGTAACTGAAGTTCTGCATCTCATTCAGTCAGAGATCCAGATAACAGTCCTCCGTCCACGGTTCCGATCTCCATCAGATTCAAACAACGAATCAAACCGAGGAGAACCAGATGAGGAGGAAATTAACTTGATCCTCATTCCTAGGACCGGATGGGGCGGAAGAGGGATGTTAGGGTATGTTCACGTCGCATCCAATTTATCCTGGAGGCTGACTGCGATTTGGGGTATGCTGGGCTCAGATGTCATATACTTCCTGTTTGATTTTGGATGAGAGAGATGACGCTTGCCGAAAGGGGGTTTGAGATGCATATGCTGGAGGGTCCAACTGACAACGAGGAAGCTGAAGACGATCGACGAAGGTAACGAGAATGACCAAGGTTGATACCCACGATGAGGAAAGAGAACACAAGAAGAAGAAGAGACGTAGTCGTTGGGGGCAGTGGATGAGCTATCTGATATTTCGAGGATGTTGACTATTGTAACTTGAGCCCGAGGCCATTGTGCTTGCTTTGGGAGACTGGTCAGCTATTACAACGTTTTAACGTTCAAAGGGAGAAACTCCTTACAATCACCCAAATCTCCGAGAATCTGCAAATGCGTTACCTTCGTTGGGCAGGACGACGAACTTGACAGTGTCAGCGTTTCGCTCTGTGCTTCACTGCTCTATTGTTGAAAGGAACAGAGCGGTGATTTATAGCAGCCCAATGAAGATAGGCGAAACCTGTCCCCGCTGTACCGACGGGGAACTCAATCCTCTGGATCAGCGACTTGGGATGTTCATCATCCCGTATGGAAGGGTCGTGCAACCTGGAGGATTTTGTGCCGTGCCGGTTTACCAACGGCGTGAGGTTGCCGTGTCAAGTCATGGTGTGGCGAAAGTCCCTTCCTTTGTGCTCAAAGCAAGCGGAGGTCAAGGTCAAATACTCGCTTCATTCGTAGACTTAGTGTACCATCATGTCCCCTAATGACCAACCTATTGCATGCCACATTAGTGAACCTCTTTTCAAGCAGTAATAAGCAGCAGAGGCCAAAACTCAGACCAATTGCCCAAGTCTCTCGTGCAGACCAAGCGACAAGGATAGACCAATTGTTTGCCTGACTTGGTATGTTGAGGATTTGTGCCGAGTCAACCGTGCGTTCCAGAAAACGCTAAAGACCCTTTCAATGAATTGCAGAACAAAGAGGAGGGAGATCATTGAGTTACCTTTGGCGATGCCGAAAAACGTCTCGGAATGCACGATTGACTCGTCAGTGAAGACAATGCACACAGGATTTTCACCCTATGCACATGTGAAGTATCCTGAAGCCTTGCACACAGGACCCCCGAAAGGTTGCCAGAAAAGAGAGGCAATCCAGAGGAGGAACCGGGTCAAAGACAGTACTGAGGTCCAAATTTTCGATGCGCCTTTGGTCCCAGGCGAATGGCAACACTGAATCCTGTTACAAATATATCCCAACCAGAGGAAACACTCCTAGAGGTTAGTTCCGTAACATAAGACGCAGTGCCGATTGCAGCTAGAATTTTTATCCAGCCTCTCGGTACCGCAAGGAGATTCGCCCGAAGACGACTTTGATAAGTTGGAGACACTTCGGTACGACCGTCGAGATATTCGATGAAACCAACGTTGATTCTCATGTCTCTAGAGGCCGCCGTGGCTTACCAATCTGTTGTCCAAAGGTGGTGTCGACACCATCGGACAAGTCTCTGATAAATCTATTACACATTCTTTGTATGTGGGGCCTCCGAGCAAGACGACGCATGATAGGTCGACACCTTTAAAAGAAATCGAACGCGACTCATGTGGAGCTCACCTTACGGTTGAGGTTGCAGGGGACGATCGTTTCAAATACCCCGGACCGGAGCCCTTTCCCCCCCCCCCCCCCTTCTTCTGGCAATTGTGCAGAGCTCGACTTTTCAACAGGTTTCGCAAAGGGTCTCGTCACAGTTGACCACAGCCACCAATGTGGCACTGGCACACCAACCATGGACGACAGCAACCCATGGAAAGTGGACACAAGCATTGCAGCTCCGAGTAATGCCAGAGAAGCGAGTAGTAACTGACTTGTCCCTTCAGATTTGGAAAGGAGCTGGGGTCTCCTCGTAAGTCTCTAGATGGCATGAATTTGTCTGTTACAAAACACGAACATGGGATCTAATACAAACTCCCTGTTAAAACCCTTCAGTAGAAGTAACGTTCTCGCTGTCTTCTCTATCCACATATTCTCTATCACAACTCTCCCTGACCCCGTCTTGAACCCCGTCTTCGTCGACATCTAGAGGCCTTGTACCGATGCGTTCTAGTATAGCACCGAATGCTGATGATCTATCAATTCTGTGAGAGAAAAGTCGGAAAGGATTTTCAGTTCCCTTGACATCCGAAAATAGAGGTGAACAGACCCTCTAGGCGAGATTTGGACTATGACGAGAGAGAGAGAGAGGGAGGAGAGATGGAAGGAAATTGAAAAGAAGAAGGAAACCCCTCGACTCACAGATCATTATGCGTTCCTCCCTTGATATTACAGACCATATACTCTATTTCCTCCTTGGACGCAAACATCTTATTCAACCATTCTAAACCCCAAATACTCAATCAGCTCAATTACCAGCCGCTTTTACCACCTAAAAGGGAAGAAGAATGTCTCACCTTGTCCTTTGATTGGTACCATCCCATCTTTATCTCCCCACCAACAATCAATCACCAGCCTCATATCCTTGTTGAACTTGACATCCGTTTCAGTAACGGCGGTAGGGAAACCAGCCACTTCTCGGACTCTTTTACCGACCTCTTCTAATTTCGATTCGAACCATTTGGGTCCTGTATCGATTCCTCTAGATAGACAGAGCAAGTATTCTGGGATGTACCATTCGTGATTCGTTAGTTATTTCACCTGCCTCCCAGATAAGGACATTGCAACCATGGAAGAAGAGAACATACCTTGTCCAAGCCCCTGGATATTCTCCGTCATTATCCATTCTCCAATAATATTCTTCCCACCTTTCTTCCAATATTTTCCATAAGGGAATTCCTTCCACTTCGCGTCCTCTTTCTCCTTTGAAGAAACGGTGGGGGCATGGTTGGGTATCGATGTGGCGCGAGAGAAGAGGGAGGAAGAAGCGGCGAATGGGATGGAAAGGTTGTTGATAATTGGCATGAGAGAAGGTAGCTACAATTTCGATAAGATGTTTGGATCAGCGAGGAGGGTGTGAAAAATTTCCATGAGAGATCTCGTTTGTAATGATGGAGAAGATCCTTACGATTAGATGTTGTGCTTTAATCAGTGCCGAAGGAATCAAAGCTAATGGTTGGAAGTAGCCATCGAATCCCATACCTGAGATTGAAGGCATGCCTGAAGAGGACAAGATAGGAGACCACGGTGCGAGCAGGTATAATGGTGGTAATTTGGATTTAGATGGAGAGTTGGGAGAGGGAAGAAGGAGGTTGGATGGGTATATTGAGAGGAGGTGGAGAGCGTAGCTGTTTGAAACCGATTGCAGGAGGGAGTGAAGGATAAGATGAACACCTGTCCCAGGAAGGATGGAGAATGGAAGGGAGGAAGAAAGGTGCTCACTAGATACCTCCGGAAGCAGCTATCAATGATTTTGGGACGACATTTAGATGCTCCAATACCGAGATGGTTTGATCTGTTTCCCACGAGAACCATGTGTACGATGAGGTGAACATTGCAGGCCAGCCGAGCGCCGAGCCGAAAGATAACAGGAATATGCTAACTCACCAGTGCTGACTTGGATACGCTGATCCATCTTAACATTCTCTGTCCCACCACACCCTCCTCTATCCACACAAACGATTCTGATCCCCCATTCTCTACAGATCGGCTCTAGACCAGCCACCACGAGCCTCGAACAACAACTGGGTAGGACGACGAGAGTCACTGGGCCACGTGGATCACCTACATCGCTGTATGTCACTTGGAGGTTGGAACGTGGACAACGGAGTCGACGATGGAAACGAAAGTCGGAGAGGTAGGTCTCTGGGGTATGGAGAGTGCAACCGAGGTAGGTGGACTGCTGGGAACAAGTGCAAATAGTCATTTGAAGGTTGGTTGGGTGCTTGCTGCTGGCCCTGGGTGGTTGTTCGCCTTGACTTCCAGGCCAACGCCGGACTACATAGCGATGTCACGTGGCGATGACGAATCATAGCTCGGCGTCAACCGACCCGGGATTGAGGGTCAGCATGAATCGGTACGGGCACCGCGGATCTCCTTTCTTGCTCCCGCCTGGGATCTGGGCTGGCCCTTGCCCTGGCTGACAGCTGACTTTGCTTTTCACCTCTTGTCATCGGCTCAACATTATCTTGCTTTCGATCCTGACAATATCAGGTTTTCAATAACGACGTCGGCCAAGGGTGGTTCGGTTCGTAATTCAGCTTTCATTCGGCACAGCTTTTCTTCCTTATACCACGAACGGGCCCGGAACAAACCATCCTTCCAATCATCCTTCTGTTTCCCTTCCCTTTTTAGCACACGAGTACCCATCCTGACCCAGCACAGCATACGAACTCTTTTTCCACCCTTTCCATCGGATCTGAACTCGTCCTTTTTCCACCGTGCCTGGCTTTCAATGTCATATATCACAAGACAGCCCACAAATCCACCTTCCTCCTCAATTCCAAATCTCCCTTCGTCCTCTACGTTTCCCTCTGCTTCCACACATTTATACCCGTCATCATCCAATCCAAACCCTACCTCTCAACAACAACAACAACCACCGAAAGACGGTATGACAACTGCTACCGCCACATCGCCACCTCTTCCATCGCTAGGAGCATCGATTAAACGATATCACACCGTGTCAGGAGGAGGAGGAGCAGCAGCAGCAGCAGCAGCAGCAGCAGCAGCATCTGGGAAATTAGGAGATTGTGGCGTCGCTTCTCCAGCTGGTGGTGGAGTTGGCATGGTCGCTCCGAAGACGGAAAGAAGAGTGAACAAATTGCAATCCGACTGGCGAAGAAGAGACGAGAAATCTTCTACCACTCGTTCCAGTTATGCTACCATTCATCAACGAGGAAAGGCAGGGGAGGGTGGTAGTGATGATATTATTGAAAATATCGATGAATCTGCCGTTGCTGAGTCTGGATCAGGTTATGGAGGATACGGAGGATACAGAGGAGGATATAGTGGTGGTGGTGGTGGTGGAAGGCCTGAGATCCCTGGGAAGGAGGTATATGACGATATCGGCGGAGGTGCGGGAGCAAGTGGAGGAGTTGAAGATTCGGATAGAACACTATCAAGAGGACAAAGTGGATTGTTCAGGCAAACTTCGTTGCCATCCGGTGGGATTGGTGAGTTTGTGGAGATCTCCTTGTTCCCTCTATCATATCGTTCAACCATTTTAACACTTCAACCCCATCCGGTCGCAGCCATGAGCGGCTTCGCCACTTCTCACTCCCAACATCCTCCTTCTTCCCTCTCCCGCCAATCATCTGGTCGGTCAACTCGCGGTCTTAGCTTCTCTCCCACGGGTGGACCTCCAAGTAGTGGAGGTCAAGCTCGAGAAGTCGCTGCTGCTGCTGCTGCCGCTGCCGGCGCTACCGTAGCTGGTGCAGGCGTGGGCAGGAGTTCCAGTTTGAGAAATCCAATGTTGACGAGTTCGGATTGGAGGTTGACTAATGAAGATGTGAGTTCTGTGATTTGTGGTGAACGTAGAGAAGTAGTGTATCGAACTGATTAACATCATTTCGGCTGGCCGCCTTTGATAGACTTTGGAAGCAAGACATCAGAGATCTTATTCCACTTCTTCACCTTTTTTGAAATCTGGGATGCTCTCTGCCGCAAGATCAGGTGACACCGAGGCGAATCAGGTGGCATCCGGCTCACTGGGACGAGCTTCATCCATCAAATCAGTCAACTCTGCCGCCGGCGTTGTCGCTGGACATTCACATACTCGATCGCTGTATCATCTCGGAAGGGAAAGTCCAACCATCATCGCTATGCCGTCAACCTCTACCACCACCTCACCACCCTCAGCTGGTCCTATGTCGGCTGTTTCTGGGATGAGTGGGGGTTCAGCTGGTTCAGGAATAACTATCGAAGAAGATGAGGAGATGACTCCGGGTGGATCTGTCAAACGGACTCACTCGTTACAGCAAGGATATGGTCATCATTCAAAAATACAAGAACGACTTGCAAGGTCTCCAGCTTTGTTTCCGACATATCAACGGACGTCAGCTGCTGCTCCCGCTCCATCATCGTCACTTGGGCAAATCAATTTCCGTCGTGAAGATGAACCACCCACTAGTCCGATCAGGAGATCACCTTGGGATGCGGCTTCCATCACTCCGGAAAACGATGGATGGGCAGGCGTACGTACTCGGGATGACTTGAGTGCGGAATTCCAAGGCATGCACATCCACAATGATACTTCGCGGCCGCACACCGAGATGCAATCCATGCAATCACTCGCCATGGGTCCTCCATCAAGTCATCAAGCGTTGTATAACATGGTAATGCAGGATCGGTACCTCCCAAAGATGATGTCGCCTCCCGCACCCCAGATGTTGCCTGTGATACCTCAGAGTCGGAGCAACTCGCAGCAACCGGAGAGGGAGGCTAGGTCGGATACCCCAAATGACGGTCAACAACAAGCCATGATGGGATATCATGCACCTACCTATCAGCCTTCCGCTGGGAATTACATCGACCTCGGCGACGGCGGGAACATGGGTTCAGGGCGGTATCTATCTTCCCAACATTCCCAGCTACCACAAGCACAGCAGCAGCATCAGCTTCCGGTCGACGGGCGATGGCAAGGCAATTATCAGACATACCACCAGGACTTGAATCTGGGTGCTATGCTACGACCTGGCGGCATGGCTGTCTCGACTGGGTTCGATCCTCGTACCCAGACGGTGTATCAAGGTGGTTTCTTGCCCCAACAATTTTCTTATCAACAGCAATTCACTGCTGCTCCAATACCCGTTGCCACTCCTGAAACAACCGTCAAGGTTCCGGACGAGGTCGCGAAGAAGGCAGCGCAGGAAGTGGAACGAATGGTAGCGAGCAAGAATTTGAACCCGACTGACTTCGACTGCGAACCGGTAAATGTGAGTTGGGACGTTGGAGATCCGTCGATGGGTAGATATTGACGAGAGAGGCTTCCAGGCCCGTTACTTTGTCATCAAGTCCTTTACAGAAGACGACGTGCACAAGTCGCTCAAACATGACATCTGGGCTAGTACCACGTTCGGTAACCAAAGACTGGACAAGGCGTTCCAAGAAGCTCAGGGACCAGTATACCTGTTTTACTCGGTGAATGGATCGTGAGTGTTAGCCGGGACATCGGAGACTAGCATCAGGGTGACGCGACTGATGTTATTTTCTCTCAGCGGCCATTTCTGCGGTGTCGCCCAGATGACGACGCCTGTCGATTACAACAAGACTTCTACTGTCTGGGCTCAGGACAAGTGGAAGGGTATCTTTAGCGTCAAGTGGATATATGTACGGGACATACCCAACTCGTGAGTAGTCTGCGAATCTAGATTGTATCTAGTCAAACTTCAAAAGCTAAATGTGCTACTCGCAGGGTCTTACGGCATATTCGCCTCCTCAACACGCAGGAGCAAAAGCCCATCACTAACTCTCGTGACACGCAAGAGCTCCTCCCAGAAGCCGGCGTGGCCATGCTGAAGATGTTCTCGATGTACAGGGAGAAAACGAGTCTTTTGGAGGATTTTGGGTACTACGAGGTCGGTAATTGCCTTGGTTACACCTCGCCTCTGCCCTCGAAGCTGAACTTTCACGAACTCCTACAGATGCAAGCCACGAAAAAGGCACAGATGGACTCCCTCATCAAGGAGACCCCGTCCGATCCTCCTCAACAGGGAGGTCGGCCGCCAGCTCAAGGCGGCAGTCTCGGCAGTGGCGGCATGCTAAAAGGCTTCAGCCCTACAGGTCCTCCATCTCTAGCGCCAAGTCGCTTTGCTGTTATCGGCGGTTCCATGAACGGCCGTGGAGGACTACGCGGTGGTCCCGCGCGATAACTTCAACGCGAATCACGAAAATATACGACCGAAAGCACCGGACGATCTTTGACGAAAAACGACATTTCATCCGGAATTGCTCCTGCCCTTAGATGGGCACGTCAATTTCATGTATAATCCAGGGTTGGCCATGCAATCATTGTAACTAGAAGTATATGCTTTATGAGGAATCCACATCGTCTAGTACCACGCTACAGCTTTGCAACGTCTTTGGCCTGCACATCATCCTCCTTAACAGCCAAAGCCCTAACCACTCCTTCTTGCACAGTTACAGCGATCAGCTCCCCTGTAGTGGTGTAGAACCTTCCCGTCACGACACCACGACCATATCCCGTCCTCGGTGACTCAATAACGTGAAGGAGCCAGTCTGCCGTTGTGAAATTATCAGAGTAAAAGAAGACTGTATGGTCGAGAGAGGCCTGTTAAAGAGGAACAGCAGTCAGCGGGATGAAGCAGTATGGCACAAATAAAAGGCATGTACCATCATCCCAAGCTTTGGATTACTGTTGTGACTCAGACCAACGCTCTGAGCCGCCGTTCCAACGAATTGGAAGTCCGACACATACGCCAAGATGCACTGCCAGATGACCCCCTCATCAGCAACACCATTCTTATCTTATGGTGGCGTACACTCACCTTTTCAAACCCGATCCCCTGCTCTTTCAAGCCCGCCCCATCCCTCGCTTTCATCCACAGCATTCTCCTATTTGTCGCACGTTGATTCCAATCGAACGAGGAATTGTCTCGGTGATTTTCTAGACCATCATCTCCAGGATATGTCATTCCTGTCATTGTGGCTGCTGATTTGAGGGGCAGGATCTCTTTGATTGCAATGGGTGACTCTGCTCGTTCCTGTGGTGGGTGAACATGGTATTGTCAATCAGCTGTACATGTAAAGTAGGTCAAATGGACTGACGGTGATGTACGCCCTCAACACAGCTTTCGCCTTGTCGGTCAACTTGGTGCTTTTGATGCCCTTCACTTTATCTACACCCTCCTGTCCACTTAAAATCCGCCTCCATCTATCCTCCTCATATTCGCACTCTTCTGGAGTCGGTAGTTTCCACTTCCCATCCTCATCATCAACGTAGGTCGGGAACAAGAACCGAAGATCCGGTAGTGGTTCGGAATATTGCGGTTGTGGAATTGATGATACTCGGGTGAAGGAACACGTGAGATGGAAGACCGGGATGGCATTTTGGGATGCGACGACGGAACGTGTTATGTAGGAGCGGCCGTCTCGAAGACGTTGAACTGAATAGAGGATGGGTATGTTGGGGTCAGCTCTGAAGAGAAGGGGTGACATCATCAGCTTTCAGCGCGAAGAGGCAAAGGCACGCGTTGCCGACTTACGGTAGAATAAAGTAGCAGTGCTGACTGTGTAGTCCCCATCCTTCAGTCTCCGCTTTCCCGCTCTTGCCAACGGTTGAAGTAGCGGCTACAAGCGCCTGTCCAATAACCTGACCACCGAAAACACCTCTGGCGCCTGTTGGACACCAAAGCGTCTGGGAGCGATACAAGTCAGGGTTGATGAGCTCAAGGGATAGGGAAGAGACGATCGATGCTCCTGCAGCGGGGTTGAAATGGGACATGTTGTTGATGAAGATGTTGTTGGACGTGGATCCAAATAGTGTTCGAGATAGGATATCAATTATTTGTTGGCGGGGTCTCCACAAATATAAGGGTTTATAAAGTTAGCCGGGTGGCGAATCATTAACCGGTCTCCATTGTCATTTGTTACAACACAGTATCGATTCTCAGTCACATATCCAAATCCAATTTGACCTCGTAGCCTGTCTGGCAACGGTCAGACCCACCTCTTGTCCTTGTAATACCTCAGACCCGTCACGGCAGCGGTCACTCCCGCACCCAAAAACAACCAATTCGCCCAATCCATTCCTCCTCCCCCGCCACCTCCAACAGACTTCTGAGCGAGCTGATATTGACCTATCCCGAGTGCGAGCTGGTCGTACACCAGGCATACACCCATGAGAGCCGGTGACACAAACGACGCAAGTGGGAAAGCTAGGAAAGTAATTGCCTTCACGAAAGCAGAGGGCGGAGTTCGTTCGAAGAACGCAATGGACGTGTTGTGGAGGATACTACAGCCAAGCAGCACGTGCATTTGAGATTGAGCTGTCATAGACGGCATCTATCAACTCACTCGAGGATTCCGATACCAGCGAAAGTGATTCCGACAGCATTAGTCAATCGATGCTGATACGTTGTCGCTTCACTCCTCTTAAAGTAAACCCAGTACAACTGGGCAAGGGTGTTTATCGTGACGAAGATGTTAGCGGTCTTGAGTTTCTCGGCATTCCCTGTGTTGTCATGTCCTCCTCAGCTTCAGTTGTCAAATTCTCCTCGAGGCAAGACGTACAGAATGGCAGCCAAGTCCCGATCATGACGTTACCAAGCGCATAGAATGGTACCAAGCTCAAGGTACTACTTTCTACCTCAGAGTCTTTCCTCCAAAGTTCACGTAGCCAAGCTAGCTGGAGGAGTTGCTGAGGGCCGAAGAAGGCTGCGATGGCGAAAGGTCTGTTGGAATACAGGTAAGTGGCGCAGGAAATAGGGAACTTTGTCAGTTTACCTTTGCAGTAACCAGACGACATTCAGCAACTCACTGAGGCGAGAAAGCAGCAACATGTTTATCGTTGATATCCTTCATGTTCGGCGAGCTTAACATGCCCTATCGTCTCAGTCCAGATCGTCAGCATCGGAAAGATCGGCTCGTCCGCATGAAGTCTCCTAACAGTCCTGCCTCACATAGTTCTGCAAGATGAAATCATAGATAAAGGTTCCAGGAGCCAAGAGACGTGCGGTGGACAGAGAGACACCCATGTTGAAGAGCAATCAACTAAATATTTCGAAACGGTGGTATGGAGCAGGGTATGAAGAGGGAAGCTTCTCAAGGAGATCTGTTTGATATAGGCTCAGACATTGGAGGCAGCGGCTGCACGACGAGCAAGCTCCAAATGCCGAGTCGAATGACGGAGACCAAAAATCATCGATCGGCCGATCGATTCCAAACTACTGGTTCACGTGGCAAAAACAAAACAAGGTGACAAGGTGACGTCAAACGCTGGAATTAGGTAGGCTACCGTCAGCATTATAGATTCCATAGCCAGTGCAGGTGCTTTGTAGTAAGTAGCAGTCCGTAAGGTGTTCAAATTACGATCGTTGCGCATCGGCATAGGGTACGTCTCTGGGTCATGATCGGCGTTATTGTCCATCCATCCATTCATCCTCTGTCCTCCGGATCCTCTTCCATTGTGATTACCTGCTTCATGCATACCGTCAACGAGACCATCGCGACTTCGATGATGACTTCAAACGCACTCCCCACCGGCAGCCACCTTCGAGTCTGCTTCTCCATGTCCCTCCATCTCCTCGAACACGGTGGCCTCTCTATATTGAACTCCGGAGATGCCCAGCCCGACGTTCCCGACCATTTGCGTAAACTGCTGTGGTGTGGAGGGCGGGTTGTTGGAGAGTGAATATGAGGTTGAGGCGGTGGTGGGTGTTGGGTACGCATTTTGCGGGATTTGCCCATCTGCGGAAGTGTCGAGGATGGGTTAGATTAGAGTGGTGGGAGGCGATATAGAAAGCGAGACTCACTCAGGGAGGAAATGAACGACTTCATCTGGCGATCCTCACCACTCATCTCGGGAGACCCCAACGTATTCTGAACTTGACAATGAGCTTGTTCATAAACAGGCGAGCCGACACCGAGGTAGTTATGGTGTTGACTTCCATTCGAAGTTGCCGAGAGCGGACTCTGACCAGGCGAGGTCGGTTGCGGTGCATGATGCTGATCGAAATGATATGGTTGTGGCGAGTGAATGTGTTGATAAGATCCCGCCGCAGGATTATAGATTCCAGGTTGATAATTCGGGTGAAGCTGTCGATGATCGGTTGAGTATGGACCGTATGAAAGCTCGTACTCGCTTGTCGGTTGATTCTGAACGCTAGTCCTGCGGGATGATGGCCCAGCTGAAGCTGGAGAGATGGGACCGTTCGTGTAAGGACGCGTGACTCGTATGGCTGCCGCGGATGCTGGTCGTCCTCGCAAGGGTTGTTGGGATGACCAGCTTGGATAACCCATAGTTTGATCGGCCATATGAGGAACTGGTCGAAGCATAGTCGGGAGAGATGATGACTGAGATGGAGCATCGCATGTTGATGTGAATGTGAACGGGAAGGGATTGGAATGACTACCGAACGGTAGCGGTTGAGCCGAAGTAGGACCATGAGACCACATCGATTGTCCCATCGAGCCGTTGTACTGTGGATGCGCACTGACAGGATGAGCAATCATTAGACCTGGAGATGTCATCCCATTCCTTGGCGTCACCGCATGCAATCTCGCCAGATGTTTTTCTTGAAACGTGCGTTGTTTCTGAAACTTGTCGTTGTTGTACGGAGCGTTCTCCAAGCAGTTGTCTTCTGCTCGTCGTTTCAAAGGAGGTGGGCGTGAAGAAGCCTTCTTCTTGGATTGAGCTGAGGTTGTACCCTTTGGCTCGTCGATGGAAGATGGGAGGTCGACTCTTCGAAGCATAGCTGGATCGAGGGTATTTCCATTCGCTTCTTGACTCCATTGTTGAGAGGGAGTTCGCGAACTCATCTCCTGCACATGAACGAGAGGTTTTTCCTTCTGATCCTGTACATCATTGTCATCGTCCTCCTCCGATTCATCTTGAGATTCGCTTCCCAACCTTGAAGTGCTGGAAAACATATCTTCCCTTTTCCTACTTTGATTACCATAAGAGATCGGAGCGAGGAGATTCGGAGGAGGAGTTAGACCAGGATGTTGACGACGATGGTGTTTACCGAGAGTGATCTTACGGCAGAACCTGGGAGTTGTCGATGTCGTATGCTTTCGATCAGTATTGGCTCGAATGAAACGCAAACGCTGTCATTGTTACTCACGATCTTCCACACGTAGGGATCTGACAGACATACGGCCTACTACCTGTATGAATTCTACGATGCCTAGCCAGACTTGATGAATCACCAAACGATTTACCACAAGCTTTGCAACCGTGCGGTCTTTCACCGGTGCTTAAAAGACGGAGGAACCGAGAGGAAGATGAGAACGAAGTTGACGCGGTTGACGGAGGGAGGAACGGGTAGGTCGGGAGAAAGGGAAGAAGGAATAAAAGCACTCACTGAATACGCTTATGCACTGTCAACGCCGATTTCTGAATGAATGATTTACCACATCCCATGTAATCACACCGATAAGGACTACATTCAAATGACAAAACATCAGTTTTGGAAGAATGGGTGCCAGCCCATACCCCATGTCGGCCGTGAAGGAAAAAAAAAAGGAAATGAAAAAAAAAGAGGAAAACCCCCCAACTCACCGATCATTGACGTGAATCCTCTCATGCCTAATACAATCACTCTTCCTCGAGAACCTCTTATCACAAACGATACCGAAACTATCGTCGTATTCAGGATGACAAGGGTTGTATTTGCAAATACTAGATCGAGAGGAAGAAGACATGTCATCGTGTACGAGCTGCGAAGAAAAAGTCCATGCGTTTTATTTATTTATATAAAAACCAAAAGTCAGGAACCTGGTAACGATAGGTGGCGAAAAAAAATAAAAATAAAAAAAAGGGAGAGGAAAAACTCACGTCCAAGACGTCCATGATTGGATCGTCGATACCAACCGACGGAGAACGAGAAGAACGAGAAGAACGAGGAGAACGAGAAGAACGAAGACCTAATTCAACAACGCTAGTCCCTTTCGATTTCTTCTTCACTGATTCTTCCTTAACAATAGCCGTACGTTCCCCCACTCTCTTCCTCGCTAAACTCTGTAAAATCGAATTCCGACGTTGACGTTTCTTTCTTGAAATCTTAGCTTCAGCTAATAATCTCTTTGGTTTGATTATTAAACGAGAACTACGAGTTCTTATAACTGGTTCTGGTGATGATGAATCGGTGAATTCCAATTCACTTTCTGAATCGGTGCCGGTTGGTATGGAGAATTTGGTTCGGGGTTTGGTGGGACGATTGGGGAGAGGAAGAGGTTTTTTGATTCGGTTGGAGGATGATTCGGTTTGGGTTTTGAGTGAAGAAGATGGTCGTGATGGTGGTGATGGTGCAGGAGGAGGAGGAGGAGGAGGAGGAGGAGGAGGAGGAGGAGGAGGAGGAGGAGGAGGAGTGTGAATGATGATTTTCAATTCGGAAGTTGAGTTTGGAGGATTGGTGATTGATTGATTTGGTTCACGATTGGATTCCTGATTATCCTGATGTTCCTTCTGTATCTCAATCGAATCCTTTCTATCACTCAAAGACCTCTTCTTCTCCTTGCTCTCGTACGAATCAAATCTACCCGTGTTAGATGATATCGAATCGACACCGATGTATCGATTATCTTGCGTTTGATGATTCTGAATCACGAATTGAGGTGATATCGTTTGTTGCCAGTATAATCTACCGTCTTGACCTAATACCTGTGTGACGTAAACCTGTTGAATAGGATATTCGTTCGTGGTATGATTAGGAAGGTAATGGACTGGAGTTGAGGTGGAAGGACGGATGGAATCGTAAGAGCTAGAAGGGATGGATGGAGAAGGTTGTTGTTCTATTCGAGTACGAAGAGATGATTCCAATGTCTGAGGGTTATAGAATGAGGTGGGAGTTGTGAAGAATGTTGGAGCGTGATAGAAGTGATGATTCGATGCTGGAAGTTGATGAAGTAGTGTGGAAGTGCTACCACCACCACCGCCACCACCACCACCTCCGTCTCCTACCAAGTTGTCCAACCTCTCCACGTCGTTCCAAATAGCGTTGCCTTGTCGATCCTCTGATGGAGTAGTAGAAGTAGGAGGAGGATAGGAGGATGAAGAGGGTCCGGATGACTGGCCGACCGAAAGCATGGACGAGCTGGAGGGGGAGGCTTGGGTGTTTCTGACGGGACAAAACGGTAAAAAAAAAAGAAAAAGGAAAGGGGGATGTAGCTCAGTGGTGGAGTCCCTTTTATATATGGCTTGGGGGGTTGGGAGAGGAGGAAATGTGGTGTGAAAGACCGTGCTTGATGTGTTTGGGGTTGTTGATGTGGTGTGTTTGATTGTTGTGCTGATTGATCGAATGTGTGGGACTAGGAGTGTGGCGTGGCGCTGAGGTGGAACATTGTGCCAATCAGTTACCGGATCGACATTACCACAAGACCCCTAAAGTGATCCGGGACCGGCGGAAAAGGGACAATCGCCACGCCACTTTGGTTCCCTCACTATTTCCTCCTAGAACGGCAGATGGCGGCAGTTTCAAGGAAAAGCCACAGTCCCTCGCTTCGCTTTGATCAAACCTACCCACGCGCACGGATCCTCCGCCGATTGTCAGTGATTGATATGAATATGATTTGGATCGTTTGAGAGGAATGACAGAGGAATGACAAACGCACGGCCGACGATTACTTTCAAAAAACACGGATCAGCCTCTAGATAGATAGAGAGAGAGAAGTTGGCTCAACAAGTTGATCCCTTCAACTTGAAACGACCAGAAAACAACTGTGCCCATCTTCAAGGTCTAATTGTTCCTTGATCAGCAGGAGAAGTTGAGTAAAACTCGGGAACAACCTCCTTAAACTAACAACAGCAAGTAAAGGGGGGAATTGCTGTGCTTTTGCCGCTTTTTGCTGCTTTGTCCTCGTCCTGATGCTCATACCTCGTTGCCTCGTTGTCTCATCAATGAAACGCTGCCTCCCTCTCCTTTTTGTTCTCGGATCCAACCAGGGGGGGCGATGGGGGGGGGGCGAATTCGTCGACGCGTCGCGTGGATTCCATTTTAGGGATCATGGGTTGTCAACGCACAAATTCATATATTCATCTTCTCCTCATTCAAATTACAACTCGTTCTCAGTTCAAATGTTGTATATTCAATCCAACTCCTCAACATCCTCACCAAGCTAATTCCTTACCAGCATGATCATAGAATCTCCCAGATGATTCCTTGGTAGCGCTATCGATCACCTTGATAAGATCTGCGGCGGATTGATCTGGTGTCAAGACACCTGGGAAATCCTTGATGTCGATTCCCATTTCTGCAGTTGCTCCGCGGGCCATGTCGGTTGCCACTAGACCGGGGCTATTTGGTTGATGATTTATAAATAAAAAATAAAATAAAAACAAAAAAGGATTTGAGAGGGAGGTTAGCTCCGGTGTAGGGGCTCATGATGAAGAAGAAAGGTAAGACTTACTGAAGAGCTAAAGCAACCACATCTGGATGTTCCAATTGAATCCTCTTGATCAACATATTAGCTCCAACCTTTGAAATACTATATTCTCCTGACATGAATTCTCCAGGTTGTAAACTGATAGAACCGAGTAAGGAAGAAATGATGGAGAATTTACCACCGGTTGGGAGAGTTGATTTGGTGAGGAGTGGGAAAACGGATTGGAAGAGGATGAGAGGACCGACGACGTTGACGTTGACGTGGTTGAGGAGGGATGAACCGGATGTTTTGATGATTGGGGTGGCGGTTCCTCCGATACCTGGGTGGTTTTGGTCGATTTGGGATTTGTTAACGTTCTTTGTGGAGAAAGGAAGGAAGGCCAAGCCACAAAGCTCACCTGCATTCGCAATAACAACATCAATCTTTCCAACCTTCTCTTCAATAACCTTCACAGCCGCTTCATTATCCTCTACATTCCCTGACGAAATCTTCACGACATGCAGATTCTTCTTCTCCTTTTCGAGTTTGAGTAATTCGGTTGCGGAGCTTGGATCACGAGCTCCTGCGAAGACGATGGCTGATGGGTTGGAAGAGATGGCGGTGACGAGAGCTAGACCGATTCCGCGGTTGGCGCCGGTGACTGTGAAGGTGAGTGTGATTAGGGTGGAAGGTTTTAGAGATGGAGAATGAGGGGGTTGGGTTACATACCAAAGTAGACGGTAGACATGACGGGGGTTCTGGAGTTTGTTAGTTGTGTTGGTCAAGTTGTGGGGGAATGAGAACTGAATGTGATGTTTTGATTAATGGAATGGGAAAGGAAAGAGTACAACGAACCCCCTCCCCTCCTCGCCATTATATAGACATTCCCTTTCCCATTCTTTCTCTCAGAGGACTACGAATCGATTACCAGGATGAGGGTTGCAAGCGCGTGGGTTGATAATGGATGACGCGTCGCGTCTGACTAATTATTGGAGAGAGACTCTTAAACAACAACGTTGGTAATCTTTGGGTCACAAAAGTCAAAGTCGGTCTTGTTTGACCGTTGTTGACTGATAAAACGGCGATAGGGATGGTGTGATCCCCGGCATTGTGGATTGGAGAATTCAGCAAAAGGAGCGGTTCCGAAGGGGAAAGTCGGCAAGAACAGACATCGCGTTTGTCAATGTCCACGATATGTTACTCAGCGAGAGAG
Source organism: Cryptococcus sp. T15_22C (assembly GCA_017654825.1). Classification (NCBI taxonomy): domain Eukaryota; kingdom Fungi; phylum Basidiomycota; class Tremellomycetes; order Tremellales; family Cryptococcaceae; genus Cryptococcus; species Cryptococcus sp. T15_22C. The sequence continues at coordinate 132,277 of JADPYA010000228.1, read as the reverse complement.
TTGGATTGACAAGAACTTGAAAAGGAAGGATAGCCGAAGGTGTGATTGTGGGGATCTTGCCGGTCAGCAGATGGGCGGCGGGCGGACGGCGATTCTTGCAAGGGATAGGGTACTGGAGATAGTGTGAAATAAGATACCGGCCATCGTTGCGGTTTGTCACCGTGTTGACTATTTCGAATTCCCGCGGTGCCGAAATAGGGAAGGGAACTTCTCCCCGGACATCGATGTCCGCTCCGCCCCAGCCCCGCCCGCCCCGCCTCGTCACCCTCCCTGGACCATCGTTCATCGGCGTTTCAAGGTATCGTCAGCTCGAGTAACGAGTAGCGTCGACAAGTGAGATCAACCGTATCGACATATTGGTTCTTCCCTCCTCTCTATCTCCTCCGGATCGGTCTATTCTCCGACTCTTACTCCGACACCCACATTCAACCACACACTCCGACGCCTTCCATGTCCTCCTCCCACTTCTCCCCTCTCATCTCCATCCCTCCCAAGACAACGGACGACGTCGACTTCTCTGCTTCCATCCGTCAGATCATAGGTCATACTTATGGTGAATCACCCGACGGATATGCGGAGGAGATAGCCACGTTGGGTAGATGTAGGAGTGATGCAGTGAAGGGTGCGGGCAGCGATGTCACTGGTGAGCGGGAAGAGGAAAGGGTCGCCAGTGCGGTTATGAGACTGATGAGCAAGTCTGGGATCCGTCCGAAACAGCAAGAGATCTTCTTTACAAGTATTTCGGACAATTGGAGTTGTTGGAATTGAGGTTTGCTGATATGAAAGTGTCTTTTCCTTGGTAAGTCGAGGGCTCACCGCCCATCGCAGCTCCTTGCATTCTTCATCCTTATACTGACTTTTCGATCATTCGACATATCCCTCAGGCGCGATGCTTTCACTACCAAAGTCACTTCTCAAACCTCTCTCGCGTTCGAAAAGGCATCCGTCATCTTCCTACTCTCCTCCGTCCTTTCATCCATTGCATCGACATCACCACGAACATCACCGGAAGGTGTTAAAAGAGCATACAACTCCGCCAGATCAGCAGCTGGCATGTTGACATTCATCAATGAGAACTTTCTACACGCTCCTAGTACCGATTTAAGTCGGGAAGTTGTCAAGTTGCTGAGTGGGTTGATGATCACTCAAGCTGGGGAGATGTTGGTAGAGAAAGTCATCTCCGAGAATAAACCACACGGAATGATCGCAAAGATGGCTCAAGGTGTAGCGACAGGATATGTAGGACTCGTCGATGAAGTCAAAGAATTTCAAGGAAAAGGAATAATCGATCGAGCGTGGCTGGGAATTCTATCAATCAAAGCGAAGATGTTTGCGTCTCTCACCCAATATCATCGTGCAAGGCATGATGATGATAAAGGTGATCACGGAGCGGCGATGGTACGATATGGAATCGCACATTCCGCCGCTCAAGAAGCGTCCAGGTTGGCAAAGGACTTTACGTATACTTACATCCCGCCATTCGGGACGACAACTGGAACGTTACCTACCGACGCACCGAACGCGCTAGTGGAGATAACGAAATCGCTATTGGCGGTGTGTACCGAAGCCAAGGATCAATCTCAGAAGGACAACGATTTGGTTTATCATTCCATACCACCGTCGGAATCATCATTACCTGTCATCGAGGTATTATCTACCACCACTCCGATTCCCATTCAAGAGATCTACGCGAATCCCGATGTATCAAATCTCATCGGCCCTGACATCTTTCGACGACTCGTTCCTATGGAGGTACATACGAGTGCGAGTGTGTATTCGGAGGAGAAAGCCAAGTTGGGAAGAGGGGAGAGTGAGAGGTGTGCGGTCAGTGAAGGTGAGGTGAGAGCTGCTTTGGAGGATATGGGGATGCCAGGGAAGATTAGACGGTATAGAGAGGTATTGGAGGGCCGTGGAGATGTGGGATCTGGGCCGTCTTCGGTGGTTGAAGCGTGGGCCGAGGAGGTGTCTAGGAAGGAGGGGAGGAGAGGGGAAACGGTGGATGATCTGATGAGGAGGTTGGAGGAGGTCAAGGCTCGGTGTAGGAATCAATTGGATGCGTTGAACCAGGAGATGGAGGATGAATCGAGGGAGTGCGAAAAGATGAGGGTGAGCGCGTGGAGTCTCTGGACGGCGGATCCTTGTCACTGACTCTCTTTCTCCTCACTAGGTCAAGTACACCCATCTTTGGACTCAGCCACCTTCTGGCTCATACACTCGAGGTTTTAGAGACGATCTAAAATCTCATCGTTCATCACTCGATGCCGCTGAAGCCTCCGACCGATCCGTCGTTGCCATGTGGCAAGGTGCTCGAGCGGATGTCGACCTGCTTCGAGGTGGACCAAGTCGGATCGAGGCTGTGTACGCTTCGGCTGCTTCCGGTAAACCCATGAGTCAACCAAGTCTGCTTGACTTTGATGCCGGACAGGAGGAGATGGACGAACGGGAACGCGCGGAAATCTCGACCGCCGTGGATGAACTCGAGGAGAAGATGGAGAGGTTGACGAATATCAGGCGGGAAAGGGACGAGGTGTTGAAGGATTTGAAAGACAAGGTGAGACGACATCCTGTACTTGGAGAGGCGATGTCTGATTGTCTTCTCCGATAGATTCAAGCGGATGACGTGTCCCATCTCTTGCTTTTGAATCGCCGAACACAGGGCGTGGAACCCACCTTGTTCGCTACTGAGCTCGAGAAGTTCCGGCCGTATCAGACGCGCGTGTCTGCGGCCATCGCATCGCAATCATCCACCTTGCATGAAATCAGTGCGATCATGAAACGGATCGACAGTGGCAAGACGATGCGGGACGTCCAGCGAAAGTGGTCTGCTGGCGCTAAATCCAGCGCCGATCTCGAGCGCAGGTTGCGTTCCGCTTGGGAAGCGTACAATGTGGTCAGGACGGGTCTGGAGAAGGGTCTCCACTTTTACGAGTCGATGCAAACCGTTATCGACACGTTGAAGCGAGACGTTCGGCACTTCATTACCTCTCGGACGAACGAGCGGAATCGGTTAGCTTCGGACGCGGATGCAAGGTCGAGATTGTCTTCCTCTTCGTCGCCACCGCCGGCCTCGCCGCCTACAGTCTCGTCTCCTATGCGAGGTTTGGAACAACAACTTACGGGGATGAGTTTGGGCGGAGTTTCCTCATCATCATGGTCCTCTTCGCCTGCACCTCAGGCGAGACCGCCGGGGCCACCCGCGTCTAACTCGCCATACCCTCCACCCCCTCCACCTCAAGTCAGGCAAACATCAACCTCGGCATACGATCTTGATAGTCTAGGGTCGTTGCCGTCCGCGTTTTCGACTGCTCCGCGGGCTCCCTCGGCTACGCCATCGTATGGTCAGCCCTCTAGCCTACCTCCGCCTCTTCCGAAGCCTGCGTACGGTCAAGCACCTCCTCCATCGGCTGCCTCTCCGTATTCTGGTGGTCCGGCGTATGCACCCGCTCCAACGTATAGTGCACCCCCACACTCGTACTCCCCGTATCCATCACACCCAGGCCAGCAGGAATATCGCTCGACATCCGCGTACCCATCTGCGCCACCACCACCTTCGAACCCATACTCGTCTTATCAACATCCTCCACCACCGCCACCACCTCGCCAATCCTCATCGACCTACCCAACGTCCCAACCACCGTACACATATCCCTCCCCGCCGGCCCATCAGCCATCTTACGACGCTCCGGCACGTCCAGGACAGTGGCCACCAGCACCTCCCGTCCCTCAAGGTGGAACATATCCGGGTCAGCCGCCGTATTTCCCCTCTCCACCCCAACAGGATCCGTATCGATATCAGCAGCGATGAGGGGCGGGAGGGGTGGATAGTAAATCGTTGTAACGTAAGGCCCTAGCATGATGAGGATAGTGTAAAGAGCCGAATGCCATGATCAAGTATAAGGCGGGGGTGTCCGGTCAATGACATGCATTGACAATCTCCCGCAACTCAATTTACAAGCCATATATGGGCCAACATCCTCAGTCGGCCCATCACTGCCTTCCTTCTGATAGCAGCCTGATGCTATTTCTGCTTCGGCCCTTCACCACCTCAACGTCTTTTCAAACAGACTCTTCCTCCATCCTTGCTTCCACACCTTAAAACTTCCTCCCATGTGTAGAAACTATGTTTTCTAGTTTATCAAATGAGTTCAGGCTGCTCGCTTGGATTTGATAAGTAAGCTCTGTTCTGGATTGCTGGATCACCAGTAGGAGGGGGGCTTGAATCTGCCTGTGAAGTGGTAAAAATCTCGATGGGGATGGTATGGTGGGCATCTTCGAGGCTGGTACATCTTGTTGTCGGCGAATTGTGAGCTGTATGATGGGCTGACTATCTAATCTACATTTTCAATCATCTCGGTATTTTCTGACGTCATGACACCTCAGCTTATCACGCGGTGCCACTTGGGCTTGGCACCCATACTCGAGCGAACTAACACTGCCTCAATCGGAGCTGTAAAGCACTTCCAGCTCCCCGTTCTACTACATCAACATCACTCCAGATCATATCACACACCTAGCTGTCTATCCAAAGTATACACATCATCAACGCCACGTCATGGGTTTCTTCACCGCCTCTGGACCAGCTCACCTCCAGCCCTTCTCTCCGCCGTTGGGCGTGAACCTCGCCTTCTGCGTGAATGTGCCAACGACCATGATCCTCAAGGAGAAAGCATTCTCGTTCTCTGGAGATGATTTCTCGGTGAAAGATACCAATGGGCAAGTCGTATTGAGATGTAAAGGGAAGGCGTTGAGTTTCATTGGTGATAGGAAAGGTGAGGTGTTTTCGAGAAGGCCAAACCCGTTTACCCGTCACTGACTATCACATATTATTGACCTTAGTGATTACCGACTCAAACGGCCGGGTTCTCTTTCATCTTCGAAACAAGTTGATCGCCATCTTCAAAACCTTTATTGGCGAAAATGATAAAGGACAAGAGTTGTTTAGGATCAAGAATCGATTCGGGTGTAAGTCTTGCCTTCCTCGGAGTTCTCTTCAATCGACTAATTCCTCCGGTCACCTTATTCCGTTAGTCGGATCCCACATGCAAGCGACATTCATCAACGCATCGACGTCTCAAGAAGTCGTCTTGACCCTTCGTGGGGATTTTTGGGGAGGTTCAGCAGATATAACGATCGGAGATCGACCTGTCGCTCAGATTAGTAGAAAGCTGTTTAACATGAGGGAGATATTTGTTGACAAACAGACTGTGAGTCTTTGTCCCACTTGCGAGAAGTGTGATTATTAGCATGTGGGCAGTTTGGAAACTTAGGGCCCATAAGAGGTGTAGCGCAAGAGCAAAGTAGTCGCTGGAAAACCTTGACTGTCTGTTCAGAAGGCGAATAGAAAGGGAAGCGGGAAGGGAGGGTTGATAGCAATGCTGTCACAGACTACTCACGTGCTTTCTTCTCCGGGACATGCAGTACTTTGTGACAGTAGCTCCAGGTGTGGACCTAAGTCTCATCGCCGCAGTTTGCATTTGCTTCGATGAAGCGGAGAACGAAAACAGGAGTAACTAGAGTTGCAGAGGTGCTAATAGTGGGTCTATGTTGTATGGCTGCTGGAGGACGGAGCAATCTTCGTTAGACGTGGCGATGGAAGATGCTTGTACTTAGATTGTAATGTCAGACACTATAGAGTCGTATTGCATCTGGGATCGAAAGTATCACCGCGCAATAGAAGCTGCCGAAGCACATTCGGGGAATAACACTTTCAGCTGTTGGGGAACACAAACACCAAGCGATTCAGTTGTACGCTTTTGATATGAAGCGACATCCGAGAACCTGCCTTGAAGTTAAGACGTTTGGTCTTTCCTCTAAAAGTGAAATACTGACTCTTTGGCCTTTGGCCCACCACTGCTTCGGCAGCTGCTACGTTGAGACAAATGGCCCCCGATGGCAAAATAGATATCGCCCAAAAAAAACCAAAAAAGAGTACTCAACGTGGAATTCGAATCCACGACCTTCTCCGAGTTCGGCTTTGTGAAGCGCTGTTAAGGAGACGTGATAACCAACTACACCAGCCGAGCTTCGATGTTAACCTTCTCTCTGCAAAATATATAACACACTCATCAGCTTTCTCGGTGGGGCCGTTCGAACGCCTATCCCCACTTGAATCCATTGATCGGGTCGGTCAAAAGAAGAAACAACATAAATAAGCATGGCGTGTGGTATGACAAATTGGCATTGGTAGGTACGTCGCGAGGCCCGTTGGCAAGGCTGCCGGATGGCGGGTAACAAGTTTGCGTTATGGTGGCGTGAAAAGATAATTGGCGTCGACCGGCGTGAAAAGAAAGCGATGTGTAGCATGTCGGCAGGTTGCAAAAGGGACCTCGTGTCGAATCGGTGGCGCACGGCATGCGAGAGTCGCTTGTTCCGACAGACAAGTCTTTGGGTTGCGGAACTCCGCCTTTTGCCTTTGGGGATCGGCTGGTTGACCCCATCAACTACCCTGGGTTTGAGCTGGACTGGATCCGGCTAGACCGGCGTCCGATACGGGCTTGGACTGAGCCTGAGCGGGGGTAAGCGGCGGATGAGAGGCAGGCCCATCGGCCGGCATCATGTCCATGCGCCTGGGGTGGACGTTCCCAATGTTTGCCGGAGAAGGTGGTGGTGACAAGCACCTTCCTGTCTCGTATGCGGCTCCTGCTCTTGGCCGCCACGCTTTGTTGCGGCAAGTCATGAGGTGAGCGCCTGCTAGTGCCACGGACACTATGCCAAGAAGCTAGCTGGATGTAGTCCAGCGGCTCGATGACCTCCTTGATGGGGGGACCACCCCAATCGAAGTCTTCAGGGGTATTGACTGGACTAGTCAAGGTATCCAAACGACTTGCCTTTAATACTGGTGGATGTAGACGTCGGTCACTATACTCCGTGACGAGGTCACTAGTGCATTGGCTGCTCGTGAAGGAGTTATTGGCAAGTGTAGAACTAGGCGAGACTCTGGCGCCGCAAGTTTCGTCGAAGGATATAGAAGTACCTTGTCTCCAGTTGGAGACCTGAGTGAACAGGTTTGTATTGCTGTGCCGATGCCTTTTTGGCCTGGATGGATCCACGTCGATGGTGTTCAGACCAGTGCTAGAAGCGGAGGGAAAGCCTCCTCCTCGGAATTTGTCTCCGAGATACTTCCCGAGCGCATGCACCTTTTGTGGAGCAGCTGTCGGGATCCTTGGTAAAAGTAGTTTGGGCGAAAGGTAGTCCTCGTTGCCAGCCGACATCGTCAGGGACGCATTACCAGCTTCTTGCCAGGGCGCCATGCCTCTGCCACCGAAACGGAGTTGCAGAGTACCACGATCCCATGGGGCATACTCCATATACCGCTCGCCGTCCTGAACATCATCGATGTCGTCGTCACACAGGAGCTGATCGTGCGAAGTACAGGCATCACGGGAGACTTCTGTGTAGGGTTTGGATAGCATCAGGACAGACTTGTTTTGCGACCTGGCCATCTCGACGCCAATCTGGGAGTCCAGATTGCCTCTCTGTCGTTCCGGACTTACGAAGTCGCTGGTGTTGGATGGGCAGAAGAAGTCGCTGCTGTATGTTTGGAGCAGAACGCTGGAGATTAGATTGCGGATCCCGCGTTGCTGGTGCACGTGCAGCGGAAAGGGAAGAAAAGAACGTCGCCGTGCGGGAATGGCAAATATAAGGAAATGAAAAGCACCTCGAGCAATGTGATGTGCAAGCGAAATGAAGAGAAATAAAGGCAGAACAAAGAGGCGGAGGATGGGAATTGCAGGTTGAAGCTGGGCTTTTACTTATAAAGCCCACCCTCCACGTTGAATTTGAATCGGACCAAATTTGAATGCATAATGAGTCGTTATTTGTCGTCTGCGTTCCCCAGCCTCCCGTGCCCTCAATCGCCTCTTCGCTTCGCGCCGATCCCTGTACAACACGCCATTTTCGCCTCGTCTCCAGCCGCACCTATTCCCCGCACGACGAGGTGCACTGCACCGCATCGCACCGCACATGACTTGCAACGAGACTTGCCATCGGGAGAAGGAAGGCTCATGACGCCAAGACTCACTCGTCCTTCTCCTGATTAACATTCTCCTCATCCTTCTCACCCCATCCACTACCAGTACTGGACACGCCAGCTGCTTTACGCGATTCGAGTTGTGAGATCTTGAGTTTACGAGCTTGCTCTCGCATGGCATTGACCCGGTTTTGTTCGTCGATTCGTCGTTGACGAGCTTCGGAAGCGGCTTTGACTTGTTCTGCGGCACGAGCGCGGTCGGCCGCTTGGGAAGCGTAGTAGGCAGCGGCGTCGGCTTCGCGAGCCTGTGATGGAACGGTACAATGAAGAGGAATTAGAAAGGGTAACAGGCGGTTTCCTTCACCTCCACTCACCTCCGCTTGCTGTCTGGTTTGTTCATTGATGAGCCTCATTTTCTCCATCTTCTCGGCCAGTTCCTCCGAAGAGAGTTTCGTCTGTAGAGACGGTCGTAGTGAGCGAAGGAATCCCACTGACTTGCCCCGATTCCTACAACTCACCGGTTTAACTATTTCAGGAGGAACGTACCCTGCTCTCATGCGTGGGCTGCTGTTCGCCATGTTCGCACCCCCACGTTGAGAACCACCAACGGAGACGGACCCACCTCTCTTTGAGCCGGCGGCGGAAGACACAGCTGGTGAACCAGGAGCGGATCCGCGGCCGCTCGATGTTCGCCTATCACCACGAGGTTGTTTCGGAGCGGTGAAAGGTTGAGCGGAAGGGTTGAGCTTGGGCTTGGTCGAGTTGGGTGTGGTAGGGGCCGAGGATGCTGGTGATGATGTTTCTGTCTCGCCAGCCGTGGCGGTGGTAGCCGATGGGACCTTGACAACGTCAGGTGATTGATCAGCTTCAATTGCCGACGATGGAGTGGCATCTTCCTGGGTCTGTGCCTTGGTCTCTTGCTGGTCCTTTTGCTTGGTTTCTGTCTGTACAGCAGAAGATGGCGGTGGATTGGTCTCTTCGACGGTTTGTACTTCCGATTCATCCCGTTTGCCGATCGGCGTCGTCTCGACCTTCTCAGCTGTATCAGAGTCAGCTGGAGCTGGTACTGACGACCAGATGTCGGCCATGATGTTGGTTGGGAAGGTGATGACGACGATTAATAATGTTGATGATCTTGAAACTGTTGAGCAGTTGAGTGAATGTGAGTCGCGCTTGGGCGATGGGCCGGAGTCGCGTGGTAAATCAAGCGCTTCTGTCAGGGGAAGTTGGCGTGGCGAGCAACAACTCCCATCCATTGAATTGTCATGTCACTTAGCATCTAGGTTTGGCCTGACTCTTTCGTCTACAACAGTTTGGCAAGCCTCCTTTCCGACATCTCAAAGCTACCAGGTATACCGGTACTGTTATAGGTCATTTCAGGATTTAACACCAACTTGGCCACCGCAGGGGCGACCGAGAATATGCGAGCCCTGGAAGTTCGGAAAGCTGATCAGAACCACATCCCGTCGATGTCCAGTCATCTTGTTGAGACTCACATCCCATGGCCATTGAATCCAGCTGCAATAAATTGACCCGGCAGACCTGGCACACGTCCAGCAAAAGGTAGTCCATCGGTTGTCATACCCAAAACTAACCGGAATCATGCTCGGCCTCAGCAAACGGTTGCAGGATCACGGTCACAACTCACCTCCGCTCCAGTTATAATCCAGCCCCTCTCCAACTGACGCCTCCTCTTTACCACCCCACCCTACAAAATGCCTTTCAACAAAATCCTCCACAGCATCTGAAATTGGCTTGAAGTTCCCAATCCTATCATCGCCGCGCAGTGTAGGAATCTTGTCCACCAGCTCTACCAACTTCCGTTGATTAGGTCCTTCACCTCCGAACAGGACAGCACCATCTGACGTGGTACGAGGGTTGATACTGAACATAGCGTCATCACTTACGAACACTCCGTATGTATTTTGTAAAGCCTTCGATCCAGAGTAGGCAAGTGGCGGTACCATCTTTGTGCAAATGAACGGAGTGGGATATAGTATGCTCTCAAGTTGAGGCAGGAGGGTGGAAGCGAATGCATTAGTAGCATGAATGACGATCGGCGTAATTATGCTGCCTCGCGGGGTGTGCACCTGCCACAGCGAAGACATGTTGGGTGCGTGGTTGATTGATGTCACTCGAGTCTGGGTTTGGATATTCAGTCCTTTTTTGAGAGATTGCTTGGCGAGGTGACCAGCTGGGGGTGTGAGGTATCAGAATCGCGAGGTGGCCGGAATTGTTGCGGTAGATGAACAACCACTCACCGAGTTTCCAGGGGTGCAATGACGCTGCATGCCATGCCCAAACGCCTTTTGCACCCTTCAATCTTGAAATCTAGACCATCATGTTGTTTCCTGTCAACGCCTAGCCCCACATTTGATTCTACGAAAGAACTTACCTTCTCAGCTTCCTTTACATCCAATACCTCCTTGACTCTCTCCTTGATACCCTCTCCGGCATACTCTACATACGCTCGGAACGCCTCCTTGGATCGTTCGAGGGTATTCTCCGACATCGCTACGTCCAGCTGTGATTGTCACTCTTGAGCTTGACGAGAAACTTGATAGGTGATTCTTTCTACTGTACTCACTGTATCGCCAACCCATAGATCACAATCAACCTCTTCCTTGCGAACGAAATCAGCGAGACGCGTGAATGTTTCCCATTCGTTTTCTAAGATCTGGACCGGCGAACAAGGGGGTAAGTCAGGGCTGTAAGAGGAGGAAGATGGAGATGAATCCTACGTTTTTGGCTTCTTCTTTGCCGAACTGCGAGGCGTATTTAAGGAAGCCTCGATACTGGGATGAGAGTGAAAATGGTTTTTAGATTCGAAATCAAGGTAGAGAGGAGTGAAACCCCTTTACTTGATCTGGTTTGCAATGACCGGCGTTTCTGTCCGCGCGCGACGTTTCTGATCAGCAAGTTGTTAACGTGGTCTGCAGGCGCTGAATCACACCTTCCTGTAGCTCCAGAGCAGAACTCTCTCGCCTCGAGGAGAGTGACGCTTGTTGGTGTATTCGCAGAGTCGGAGTGGAGAAGACTGTATGCGATCAGCGATCCAGCCAACTGCCAGACGATAGGTTCACCCCCGAGTGAGCTTGAGATATGCTCTCCATGTCTTGCAATGAACGAGCTTACCCCACTACCAATGACTACCACATCACTCGTCGCTGGTAAGCTCTCTGTCGTTCTTCGGTCCAAGAGTGGATCGTTCCTGACGCTCTGAAGCCAGTATGAAAGACTCGGATGGTTCACAGGGAATCGTGGATCTGCTGGTGGATCGAGGCGTGCAGGTGTGTTACGTGACAGGAAAAGGGGGAGATACGGGAGGAGGGTAGCAGCCTGGGAGAGAAGGGAAGGGATCCACATCATGGGTTACGTTTGCGTGATGATTCGGACTTGGGGATGAAGTTCAAAGACGGGATTGGGTGATACCATCTGGCATGTAAAGTAAATGTGGGTGGGTATGTCACCTACCACATTATTTGATAAGGATTCAAGATCTCGGCGACGGCCGATTACGGTCCACATCTTTTTTGGAATGTCTGGCGATTTTCTCATCATCCTTCGCATGGCGGGCCTGATATCCAGGAGGACCTCACTGAAGTGCCATTATGGTCTCTCGAGGCCGGGAGGCCCTTGCCGTCCGTCTTTGGGGAGAGAGATGCTAAGAAAAGACGATGAGCGGATAACGGCCGAATGCCTTGGAGTTACATTCTCAGAGGCAAAGACATCGTGTGCGTCTACGTGATGTATCCAGAATCTTGTTGAAGGTGGTCAGTTCATGCGGTGGACTTTGAATCCGAGGGCGTAGGGTGATGGACAACGATCGATGCTGAATCGTATAAGTCAATCCTCCTGCTTGATGCTTTCCCAGCTGGACGGAATAACGCACCTTTGGGGGAGCGATTGCTCTGGGACAATCAGGTGTCGAGCGGCAGGCAACGCAAGTGCAAGGATTGATCTATACATTGGCCAATGGGCCGTGTCCGACGGTCAGGCTGGACGGCAAGCTGGGAGGGTTATTGGTTGCATTTTGAACCCAAGGTGATCCTCTTGGCCCTTCAACGAGTTCGTTCGACATGAGCAGCCATCGATGACAGGCGAATGCCGGTCAACGTCGGCAACACTCGTTTGACAACGGCGAATGCGTATATCAACCGGTGAGCATGACGGAGTGGAGGGCAACGTTGGACCAAGAAGAAGCCCTAGCTGGCAATGTAGCTTGACTCGCGCCCACGACGTTTTACCCTGAAGACCAGTATTGTCGGGAGAGACAAAAATGGCAGCAGCAAGATCGATACGACCTGTGGTACCGCCGTTGCCGACCATGAGGGGCAGCCATTTCCTCACAAAGATCTTTGATCTTAGTTGCTGGTCCTAGACAATTTGTAACCGACGGAGTGGCAAACGGTTATCTGCGTCAGGCATGTCCGTCAAAAGCACTCTCCCCCCGATTGACATTCCAATGGATTCAGGTCATCATCATCGTCTTCTGTCATCACCACCTCAACTCATCCCCACCGCATATCAACACACTACCAACATCAAACTGGGACAGACCCCAAAGGTCTCGTCGAGTTGGACCTTCATCGGTCATAGTTGAACAGCGAAAGGAGTCAGCCAGAAGCGGCAGTTGCTGCTCCCGAAACGTCCGCGATCTTCCCTTCGGCTGTTGCTTCCTTCGTTGTAGAAGCTGCTTACTTCTTTGTTCGTTAACGAAACAAAGGAGGCTATTCCTTCGTCGTCTGACACCTACATCTGCAAGGCATCCTTGCCCAAATGGCTTCTCATCACCATCGAACACTCGCTATTGTCATCCTCCTCATCCTCGCAGACCTCGCAACACCCGGACCCATCATTCAGTCTCGATCGATAGATATCTCTGACCCTTTCAGTGACCCAAACGGTGATATTCGTGGGTGGAGCTCATGGTGGGACGATGAGGAGGACGACGAAGCCGCGGGGATGCAAAGGTTGCAAGGTGGTCCGAGCGACAATGTGAATGGCGGTTGGATAGGCGGATGGTTTAATTCGTTTGGAGAGGGTGAGATGAATGTCATGGTGAGTTCGGTTGTTGTTGTCTATCCTGAATTCTAAGAGGATCAAGTCTGATAATCAACTTCTCATCTGAAAGGTCGACGATCAACATAACATCTCGATGCCGCACCGACCTGCTTCTTTCCCTTCCCACCTTCCAGCATCTCATACCCTCCCAACTTCGGGTCACCTCACGCGAATCACTGATTTCCCACTTCAACCGTACATGTCTGAAGAGCTCAATGACATGTACGGCTGTGAACCAATCTTGAATCCTGGATACACCTCCCAATCCTATGTTTCAGACGTAGTCTATCAACAATCCGCCGAGCCGGACACCCGATCCCTTCCGGAAGCTGCAAACCAGCAGCCACGAGAACGCAAAATCGCGCTTGTTCTCCGTGGTCGCTGCCCCTTTTCCTTCAAGGTACTGTCTGCTCAAAAGAGAGGCGCGGATGCTGTCATCGTGGCGGATGATGCGGAGACGTTGATTGACGGATCAGTGGAAAGCGAACAGAGGGGCAGGATGAGGACTGCTTTGTTAACTATGTATAGTCCTGGTGAGTACGATGTGTGTGTGTGTGTGTGTGTGTGTATTGCCTTTCCGGGTCCGAAATTGAGGAGGCTACGTTCAAGCAGAGGATACATCCAACATTCATATCCCATCAGTCTTCATCTCCCGAGCTTCTTTTTTTGTAATTGATGACTTGCTTAAAAAGCAAAGAGAACCTGACCGCGGCGTACCTAGTGTGCCGGTTGATATTCAGGATGGAGAAGGCTGGGAATGGTGAGTTTCGTACTCTCTTGGATCTGCTGATCACCGTTTAACAATCTTGGTGTCGATCTTGCAGGCCGTTGACGGACATGTTGGTTATTGTTTTGGTTTTGCCTACTTTGTTCACGCTCTTGACGATTGCTGTCAGTCGCATTCGCGCTATAAGGTGAGACGACTTCGTCGTTATTAGGTCAAAACTCCTTTCTAACCAAAGGTGTACGTCCGCGCAGACAAAAGAAGCTGGACCGAGCACCGGCTACGATCGTTTCGAATCTCCCAGAACGAGAGTGGACACCAGGGGGCTGGGAGAAAGAGGATGAAGACCTTGTAGAAGTTCTCAAGACATCCGGAACAGGGGAAGATACGGCCATATCTTCGCCTATCAACGTTCCGAAGTCAGCGACAACCACCGACACTGAGCAGCCACATGCAACCACTTCCTCGACACCGACGTCTCGTCCAGCAAGACATTTATATTATTCGAAGGATGAGTGCGCGATATGTCTGCAGGGCTTCCAAAGGGGAGAGATGATCAGGATATTGCCTTGTGGACATTTGTTTCACAAAGTGGAGGTGGATGATTGGTTGATCAAATGGAAGAAGCTGGTGAGTTAAGATTCCTCCTCTGTCGCTATTGCTGCCGCCAACTGATATATCGAATACTGCCTCTTCGAAAAGTGTCCCGTTTGTCGAACGTAAGCAAACGCTTTCTTCATATCAAGCCATGCAGAACCGCTGATCTCCGGTCATTCTCTCACAGCGACGTCACCCAGCCGTTCCCTCCCAACAGTCCGTTCGCCTCATCCGTTGCATCATCGTCATCAGCTCATGTGCAAGCGAACAACGCCGACGACGGCTCCATCGATCACGCGGGACTCCGAGGGCGTCCATTCTTCCGACGAATAACTAGATTCATCCCGTCTGGTTTGGGTCGCTTCACACCATGGATTGACGAGGAGCCAGGATCTCCCGAGGAAGAGTTGGACACAAACGCCGAACTCAACGAAACCACGCCTTTGATTCCAAGACAATAAAAGCTCGGTTATTGGCCGCCCAAGTTGTACTTTTTTAATCACGACTCTTAACGCGCATATCCCTAACGGAGTATAATCAGTGTACCCTTGTTCCTCAAGATTCTTCGACGAAGGTGCTTTGCATTACGTTGGGAACATTACTAGTGTACAACGTTTATTCAATGACTTGTGTCTGTTCTCGCTGTTCGTTACACAAAAAGAGCGCCGGGAGAAGAACAACTAGAAACTTGCATCATCGGATAAGGTATGAGAGAACAATCTGAGCACCGCACATGATAGCCACGCTGCGCGCGATGATTCCGGCTTGCTATCAGCGGCGAGTAAACTGACGAATCTCCCCGGACTCACGCGTAGAAAGGGAAGAAGTAACCGTTGGGGTTGCCGCTGATAGCAGCACTCCACAGCTGTACGAAGTCACGACCGCAATGCTCAGGGGCATGTCCTTGGTGAGCCATACAGACAACTCACGCCACCTCCGATAACAGGACCAACGAAACGGCCCAAAGACACCAAGCTTTGAGCAAGACCGTTCGCAAGTCCGACGACCGGCGGCGGAGACACTGTGGGAGCATCATCAAGTTCAACAGGTGAGGATTGTTGGATTTGAGCGGTACGGCACCGCTCACTGGCATTCTGCGCAGCCAAGATGAATCAGCCGAGATGTTTGAGCAGTGGAGTCGTAGAGAACTCACAATGAGGACCATCACGGACGTACTTTGGACAAGCAACAAACGTGTGAGCACGAGAGCCCAGCCATGCTCTCGACAGGCCGTACTCACTAAGCGAAGACACCTCCACAGTATCGGCATGCCCTGTTCGGTCGGTACATCAGTCACGAACATTCTAACATACGATCTTCATATTTTACATGTTGATAGTCAGGACTGCGACGGAGATTGTGGTTTATTAGTATGACGGGCAACCGCGGGGGAAGCAGGCCGACCCACGAATCATTACGAAGCTTCCTCCATGCTTGCCATCCGAGGTGAACACCCGAAGCAAGGGAAGAGTTAGGTATGCTGGGATGAACAGCATCGAGCCCAGACGGAACATCTGCAGGTGGTTCAGCCGACCCCGGGGAGGACCAAGATGTGGGTAGAGGTAAAACTGGGAGGTCGTTCATCGAATTAGCCTTGCTAGGGAATGCAGCGGACGACCGACCCACCTGGTAGTATAGTTGGAACAAGCACATGAGCGCGATGAGTAGGGAGAAGCTACTCGGGAGCAGTCCCATTCCTCCAGCCTTGTAGTTACTACGTAATGCGACCGACATGTCAAGCCTCCCGGTCAGATTGTAAGGTGCTCAGACTCACGAGACAAGGAACGACAAGAAGATCTGACCGTGCACTGTGTCGTGCAGAGCAAGCAAGCCGTACTAAAAGAACGCCACGTCAGCCTGGATCAACGTCGGACAACAGTTCGACGGAATCACCTGCAAGATAATCAGCATGGGCAACGCTCGCCAACCTGCCGGAGGTGCCTTCTCGTCCTGCTTGGAGGCTGGCGCTTCACTGAATCCTGAGGCCGTCACGCTTGCGGGACGTTCTCGTTCTTCTATCGCACTGAGACCACCTGGCGAGAGAAGGGTATGCTCGGTAACGGGTGGAACAGAGAGACCAGCTCCACCCGGCGATGACGCAGTTGAATATAGGGGTTCCTGTTCATATGCCGCAGCGATAGCAGGTGGTGTGTTCAGTCCAGTGTTAGCAAAGATGGCTGGCATGCCAGAGTGCGATGCCGTGCTGAAGCGTCGAGATGCGTGACTCCCAGATACGCGGCCCATCGAGAATGTTCTATGGCCAGCAGCAGTCGGCGCGGGGCTGAAAGAGCCTTCAATTCCAGCCAGTCGCACTTTTGGCGGAACAGAGGGACTTTCCAGCAGCGGCGATCTCTCCGCTGACATGGTCCGAAACATGCGAAGAGGACGGTGTCCCAAAGGAGCTGATGATGTTCCTCTCGAGATCGAGTCGGTGTATGCGCGGCCATCGTCACCTTGCTCGTCGTCTTCCTCAATGTAGTCTTCGGTGTCCTCGTCATCTTCATCGAAGACGGCGGTGTCCTGAGCAATAGCGGCCGAGACCCAGAGGTCGTTGATGCTGAAAGTATTTTCCTCGTTGGCTAGATAGTGAGGCAAAGTCAGATGCATACTGTCATGCAGAGCATCATGAAAACTCACCGAGGAGTAACTTTTGCGCAAAATTCAGGTGGGACGGTTCGTTCTCTCCCACCTCTTCCGCGCCTTCAGCTCCGGCATCAGCTCGAACGGTCACCGAAGACGCTCGTCGTGCGGCTAGAGCCTGCGCCGCCATGAACTCGCGTTTCGACCGGATACCTCCGTATCTATCAGAGTCAAGATCGGGTGAGATGTGCCGTCGGGAAGACGTCGTGGGCAGCTGTGCTTACCCGTAAGCAGTGCCCATGCTATTTCTGCTCGCTCTTCTGACGTGATCCTGCTCCTCCTGGTCTCTCATAGAAGCTAACCTGGCTTGTTGCGGGGTCAACATCTGGCCACCGCCCTCCGTCGCATCCGCTCCACCAGCAAAGACCGACGACGCCTTGCGCCTGAAACTCGCGGCGATCCCACTTGGCGCTGGAGAAGAATCTCGAATCGAAGCGGCTCCTACTTGATCGGCAGTGTCGTCTTTCTCGATCGGCAGAGCTATGCGAGTTCGTCGAGGTCCACCGTCCCATGACAGGCCAAAAGCAAGGACCGCTCCGATGAGGAGAATTGAACCTGCTAGGAGACAGGGAAGCAAGTAAGGAAGGCTAATGAAGAGAGCTGGGAGAAGAGCCAGCACGATCGTCAATTGGCTTGCGTTACATTTTGAGCTGTTCGAGCTCACGAAGTCGTCCGATAGCAGAGTTCGGGTAGTTCTTGGCGGGACTCTCAAAGACACCTCCAAGGATCTGTCCAAGACATAAAGGATTTAGATTGGTGTTGCTTTGGGAGGCTAGCGCAAATCAGTGTGACTTACAGGTCCAATTACTGCAAGACGACATCGATGTGATTTCAAGTCAGGACCGTAGATGCTACTTCAGTAAGCTGACATACCTCCTCCCATTCCCCATGAAAACCCTAGCAATGCGTACGCTCGAGCTTCGTTGGTTGGATCTGACAATCGTTTGTACCTTAGTATTCCACTTGACGTGCAGACGTCGCCGAACCATACCTGTGATATCGCGGATCGAGCCACGGAACTGTGGGACGCCGTTTCAGCTCCGAGTGAAATGAATCAAACCACATCGAAACTCACCACGCCGATGGCTCCGGAGAAGATACCTTGTCCCAGTCGTATGCAAATTGCCTCGGGAAGCTACCGTACACGGGGTGTCATTTTGTACAGTCGAGCTTCGAACTTTACCCGTTGAAAACTCACAGATTGCGAGGTTCCGAACGTCATGACGGCTGATGATTGATGGATGTCAGTGATGTGAGAAACAAGGTTGTTCGCCACCTACTCAGAGCACTTCCCTGTGTTATCCAATGTGCGATCAGTGATGCCCATATCGGGATGATCCCACCATTCAAACTCACTAGCATGCTAATAACCAATACTGCTCTCCTCCCATACCTATCCGCGACGCTACTCCAAAGCAAACTTGTAAAGAACTGCGTGATGAAAAAGACAGAAACGAGGTTGCCTGTCCATAAACCGACGGAAGCTTCGATTTCCGATGTGGACTGGCCGCCGGAGGGGACGAGGAAGTCTGCGGGAGATAGAGGAATCAGCAGGGGAATAGATTGATAGGAGGGAGTCATCGTTACCTCCAACCATCTTTAGGAGGAAAGGTGTTGGCGTGTTTGCGGAGAGAAATTCGCTGAGCATCGCCTGGTATGGATGTATCCCTTGTTAGCAACTTTTGCAAGCAGTCAAACCATCTATAAGAATCTCGTCACTCACGATACACAACACGATCATAGGCAACAATGGCAATGGCGTACTGTAAGCAGGTCTGATGCCAACCGCCAAACTAGGAATCGCCGGCTTCGCTGCATCCTCGTCCTCTCCTCTCTCTTGACCGTAGCTTGGCGAGAGTAATGCTCTCCTTGACCCTACCGAATCGACCCAGGAATTCCTTGACATCCTCCTCGCCCCACTTGTGGAAAGGTTTCTTCCCCTGGTACCGATGCTCTGTCGATGTGATCGACTCTTACTTGGACCATCCGTATCGTCCGCTGAGAGATCTTGACTCTTCTTATGCACAGGAGACGCGACCGCCGAATCCACACCCGACGAGGGGGTGAGATCGGATGCGAGAGCTGATGAGGAGAAGATGTCATGGACGGTGGGCTTGGGTGGTAGAGGGATATGTGCGGGTGCTTTGCCGGATCGCATGTTGGGCGTAAGGGTTCGATATGGTATCGCTAGAATGCAAGATGCACCGAGGATCAGAGAGACGCGATGTATGCATCTTGGACCGCCAAGCGCTCACCAGCTGTGCACACAAGCCGGTCGACAGATTCAGAGATTATGAATCTATCGCAGGGACAGATGGTCGACCTACTTGTACGGATCACCGCCGAGGTCCGTGTGGGTTCTCTGTCGATGGGATTGAAATGGACCGCCTAGCGATAACTCTCATTCTTGATTTATCAATCTATAACGTCATTTACGGGAAAACATAAACAAAAACAAAAAGGAGCGACAAACCTTTAGAAGGGATACAGTGAGCAGAAAACACTAGCGATACAATGATATTCTCCACTACTTCTCCAACCACGGCGCACCTTGGATTAGTTCTCCCGTCCTGAATGGCGGCGACCTTCCTTCTACATGCCTCCCTGTCGTCTCTCTCTTCCTCTCAGTGACTCCCGCTGAGGATGACGATGCAACTCGTCCCTGTCGACTTTCCCAATCATCATCCTCAAAGAACTTGTTCGCAGCTCGATTCTCTCGCCCATTCTCGCCAGGCGGTAGTCCCGCTTTCTTCTTCCCTCGCTTATCGTCGCTTTCCATCTCCTCGTCGCCAAACGAGAACAAGACTTCTCCACTTCCACTCCCTTGAGCGAAGGAGCTGGAGTCTTCGATCTCTTGCACCGCTAGATAGGCTCTAGCGATTGCTGTATCGTGAGTCTTGGTGACTAACTGAAACCTGGTCAGGACGGTTTGTTAGCATCAAGTTGATGGCGTCGATCTGGAGACCAAGAGGCACCTCTTCAACCGCCTTTCCTCTTTCCTCTGTTCTTCCTCATCCTGATCAAACCATTTTTCTCCACCACCTTCCATCACGCTCTCGCGTTGACCTTTAGGAGGTTTTGGTCGTGACAGAAATATGAACCGTCGAGTTTGTAAAAGGTGGGGATTCGACTGTAGAGCTTCGAATGGGAGAGAATTGATCTTGAGGAGATCGTACGGCTGCCATCGCGGAAAGACCTCAGTGGGCAGGGGAGGAGACCACGAAAGGATCAGAAAGAAACTCACATCAAGCCCATAGCGTGATGCTAGTCCTCGGATCGTCTCTCCCTTCATAACCATATGTCTCATCGGTTCCACATACTCTTCTTCATCCTCTTCATCGTCCTTCGTAGTTTCAGCACCAACAATCTCGGCATCATTCTCCGCACCAGCGTCTAATCTCTGCGAGATAACACTACTTGATCTACTCTTCATTGAAGTTGGGATGTCACTCCTTGGGGATCTGTCTAGGTGGGAAGTGTAGGAGGGTGGTAAATCGGTGGGGTTTGAGTCGTCGATCCCGGTAGGAGAATCGTTATCCTCGGAATCGGATTGGTCGGAATGGTCCCCAAGAGCGAACTGAGTGTCTGCTTGGATGACGATTGAACTAAGGAAGACCGTTGATGAAAGACTCAGCGATCAAACTTGGGATATCTTTTCGCCACAACGACGTGCATTGCTGCCCCACTCACTCTCTCACCTCGACAGCGTCTTCAACCCTCCCATTCCTGCCAGCCACCGTCCGTATCCTGCTCTTTGCAGCCTGTACTCCATCTCCACACCGTAAACACGGGACATATTCTTTCAACCTAGGATTGACGGTCAAACATCTGGAACAGATCGGAGATGCACAGCATGGTGCATGGTAGGTAGTGGTTACGAGTTTGGATGGAATCGTGGATGAGCAGGATAAGCAGAGAGAGGTGTGAGGGGTCGTGGAGTTGCGTCCGTTCATGGTCGTTACCCTGGAGTCGAAGGATGATGAGGTTGACTCGATGACAATTATCAACATTAATTATCACAACTCGGCGAGCTCGATGAGTTAACAACCTCCACAGTCAACACGTGACCTGATCCACCGTTTGATCGACATTCCGCAGCAATATATGTGGATGGATGCTGGCAAATCGCTGTCATCTCGCACATCCTTGGCATTCATGGCATCCATCTCACGGTTCTTTTGGCATTTCTCTAGCGATGTCATCATTCCAATTCCCATGTGAGCTCTGAACAATCGCGCGTCTCTTTCGTCAAATAATTTTGGTCCAAACACATCCTTCCCTTCCTGTACTTCACTAACGCCGTCCATCTACGCAGCCATGTCCTTGGAGAGCTGGGCAGCCTTGGCCTTGACGTCATCGATACCACCAACCATGTAGAAAGCGGACTCTGGGAGGGAATCGTGGTCACCAGCAAGGATCTGCTTGAACGCCTGAACGGTGTCCTTGAGCGAGACGAGACGACCCTCGATACCAGTGAAGACCTGGGCGACGGCGAATGGCTGAGACATGAACCTCTGGATCTTTCGGGCACGCTCGACGGTAAGCTTGTCCTCCTCGGACAACTCGTCCATACCCACTGCGAGAGGCGAAAGAATATGCACCGTGAGTATTAAGATATCGAGAACGAGTCCTTCGTCAACTCACAAATGGCAATGATATCCTGGAGGGACTTGTAGTTCTGGAGGATCTGCTGGGTCTTGGTGGCAACGTCGTAGTGCTCTTGACCGACGATACGGGGGTCGAGCATTCGGGACTTGGAGTCGAGGGGGTCGACAGCTGGGTAAATACCCAACTCGGCGATACCACGAGACAACACAGTGGTGGCGTCCAAATGGGCGAAGGTGGTGGCAGGAGCCGGATCGGTCACTGAAAACGAGCCAAGGAAAAATCCCCGATGTGTCAGTGAGAGACTTTGGCGACAAGGTAAGCGAGATCGCGCTCACAATCATCAGCTGGCACGTAGACGGCCTGCACGGAGGTGATGGAACCCTTCTTGGTGGTGGTAATCCTCTCCTGCATGGTACCCATATCGGTGGACAAGGTTGGTTGGTATCCGACAGCGGACGGGATACGACCCAACAAAGCAGACACCTCGGAACCGGCCTGGGTGAATCGGAAAATGTTGTCGATGAAGAGCAACACATCTTGACCCTCATCGTCACGGAAGTACTCGGCAATGGTGAGACCGGTCAAAGCGACACGGGCACGGGCACCTGGTGGCTCGTTCATCTGACCGAACACGAGAGCGACCTTGGATTCACCCTCAAGGTTGATGACACCAGTCTCCCTCATCTAAGAAGCAAGCGAAGCGATACGAGGATCGGTCAGCACCGCGAGTGGAAGGAAGGCGATGCAAGGACAAACCAAAAACCCACCTCGTGGTACAAATCGTTACCCTCACGAGTTCGCTCACCGACACCGGTGAAGACGGAGTAACCACCGTGAGCCTTGGCGATGTTGTTGATAAGCTCCTGAATCAACACGGTCTTTCCGACACCAGCACCACCGAACAATCCGATCTTTCCACCACGAGCGTAAGGAGCGAGGAGATCGACAACCTTGATACCGGTCTCGAGAACCTCGGCGGTGGTAGATTGGTCAACGAAAGATGGAGCCTCGGCGTGGATGGCAGCCTCCCTGGGGACGGTAAAATGACAAGAATGAGAAACGAGGAGGGAAGGAGGGTGGAAGACGAGACACTCACTTGACTCCGACGATAGGACCACGGTTGTCAATCGGCTGACCGATGACGTTCATGATACGACTGTTCGGCGCGAAGTTCTCACTCGTCAGGATGGTGAAACGAATTGAGATATGGAGGGGAAACCCACCCAAGACACTTGGGACCGACTGGAATCATGATGGGGTTTCCGGTGTCGACGACCCTCTGGCCACGAACGAGACCGTCGGTACCGTCCTAATGGCAAGCGCGACGTCAAACAACATGTTCAGCGAATGAATGTTTTATGTAGTCTCCTCTCCACACTCACCATGGCAATACACCTGACGGTGTTCTCACCCAAGTGCTGAGCGACCTCGAGCACCAACCTACCACCTTCTGGCTTAATCTGGCCATCAGCGAACTGGACGTCCAAAGCGTTCAAGATGGGAGGGAGGTTGTCAGAGTCAAAGTGAACATCGACGACGGCTCCGATGACGGTCTTGATGGAACCAGTAAGAGCGGTGGAAGGGGTGGCGTAGTTGCGGATGGGAGCAGCGTTGACTGTGGGAGGTGAAGAGGAAGTGGGATGGCGATGATTGGGAGTAGGTAGGAAATGAAACGCAAGGAGAAGAGAAAAGTTGTTAGTTTATCAATACCAACGATTCCATAGTTCTCGCTTCGTGGGGATAGAGTCCGAAAACACCCTCGTAGATCAGGTCGTCACTTGTGACCGATCGCGACCGGTCTGCTCGACCCAAGCACGTGTCACGGGCACCCAATTCCCAATCTCAAGCAAGTCGCAGAGCGCAATGGTGACGACGTTCACCGGAAACCATCCAAACAGCGTGGGAGGTAACTCATCGACGACAGCAACTCGTAGTTGAGTGCATCGGAGGTAGATATCCTTTTGTATATCGACGCGATGGTTCACAGCGGCGAAAATGTTGTCCGTACCAGACCAAGGTGCCGTCCCTGGTCGAATTTTTCCATATCATCTCACTACGACGAGGAAGGAGATGCTTGGTAACAGTGTCCGTTGTAACCGGGAAATGGTGACGTTGAGTAGCTTCTAGCCACCATGTATCCTTTTTTTTTTCCCTCTTCAAATCGCCATCTCGCGTTTTGAGGTTTTTTTTTTCCCATTTCCACCATTTCCACAACGACCATCATCCTTGGTCTCTCGCTGCGGTCATTCACTGCGCTCCTGCACAAATGCCCTCTTCGCATCTACGTTCCTTCCTCCGCATGCCATACATCCACTATCAAACGACCGAAGACTCACCCTCCTTGGCCCTGATCCTTCCAGCCTCAACCTTCTTTCCACCAACGGCGTTCAAAATCGCTGGGGTCGCGACCTTGGCGGCAGCGGTAGAGAATGCCGCAGCATTCTTGACTGCTGCACGACGAGAAAGACGGTATGCTGAACGAGTGACCAACGTCATGATTGCGAAGGGAGTAAGTATTTTTGAGAAAGGAGACGGAGCGGGTTGAGATGGGGAAGGGACTTTTTGAGAGAACGAGATGGCCAGCTGGCGGGAAGGGAAGACGATGCGGGATTGAAAAGCGGACATATGAGACCTGGGGAGGGCATGCGGGACTCGAAGCGGACATCACGGCCGGGTGGAATAGGACGAACGCGGCCAGGGGTGACAGACGGAAGCGCGCGCCAGGCGGGGGCGCAACACGACGGAGCGGCAGGAGCAGCGCATGACGTGGCACGAGGGTTCCCCACCCAAAACAGGCTTTTGAACTAGAATCTACTTCAACCTAGTTTACGAACATGAAACGCATAGTAACTAGGTAGAAGGGAGCGTTTCATGCAAGTCGGTCAATCCATATGTCACCTCGTTGCCGTCCTGATCATCTCCCCACACACCCACCTCTGATATACGTCGTACCGATCAATGTCCTCCATGAACGAACGCTCTGTCAGTCCTTGCCTTCTCTGTCTGCGCCGCCTTCATACATCCGGATTGACCCTCTCGACACCCCCACCTCATACGCACCCAGAGCATCCACCTCATCCCCAGTATACCCTCCTCTGATCCTCAATACATTCCCTATAGAGCCCACAAGATTTCTAATGTTTTGATGTGCCAACCCTCCGATGATCTTCAGATGCGGATCTGTTCCGTCCGTCGCGTTCTCAGCTTGTTTCCCTTTCCCATGAGTAGTGTTGAGAGAAATGCCACCCACCATCACGCCACTCTCCAATCGGACACCTGACCTCTCCACCTTCCACCGTCGTCAATCCATCGCACCATCCCAAAACACCCGCCACACCCTCCACGTCCATCCCGCCACCTTCTCGTGCGTACTGAATTCCAATCTGTCTAAGCGTCCATGCCAGAGCCTGTTGTACCGCTCGGATACCCGTCGCCTGAACAGGGAGGGTCTGCGATGAAGAGGAGAGATGTAAAGGTCCGTCGAAAAACAGAAGGAGACCGTTTGGACGAAGGATTCGCGAGATTTCAGAAAACAGAGACTGGAGGTCATAGATCTGTGGTCGGTGTCCTCCAGGGTTCAGCCAAGGACGTGCTTGGTTTCTGGGGAGGGCACACTCACACCCGTGAATAAGAACCTCATATGCACAACATCGAAACTCTCATTCGCGTATGGTAAACCCGCATTCACGTCGAAGCTGCGAATTTCGTCCCGATCAGTGTCTTTCTTGGATGACCTCGAGCTGGACAAAAAGCGAAATGGCTAACACCTCGAAGCTATGTCATCCGGGAGTCCGGCATGTGTATCAGTGCGGAAGGGAGGCAGAAAGCGTCTAGGTGAACTCACCAGCAGTTGGCGGGTACATATCTAGAACGTGCGAAGAAAGGCGAGTCAGCGAGGCGCAGGTTTGACAAAGCGAATCGTGTAAATCACGGTAATGGAATCGGTACCAGATCGACGCTATTCAACCAAAGGTATGAGCATGTCACCTTTACAAACCCCCTGAGGAACACGCACCCAACCACTTCAACCCTGTCTCGTACTCGCCATCATCAACACCCTGGATTTTCCCCCATCGACAACCACGCACTCACTCTGGAAACTCCTCTGCGATCTCACTCGCCCAACTGATTCCACCCAGCACAAATCAGGGATTAACATCGGCCCGTGACTGGTGACTGGCATTCGGAAACTTACATCCCGCTACCCTATGCCACCGCCCGTTCAAGGTGTTAAAGCTTCAGTGAGACGTTGTCGAACCACCAACCGATGCGACTCACTGCTCCGATATCCAACACTCGTCGTGGTAGGCCATCGTGACGATAGTAACCCGGTCGCAGCACTTCGGGAAGGGGTCCGACGTATGGGACTAGGGGAGGTGGCAGGAATGAGCTGGATGTGGGAAACGATGAATTCAAAGTACTGACAGCCTATGACTGTGGAATCGTCGCCTAACGCGTCAGTGGCGAAAGTGGCAGGCCAAAAGGGAAATTCTGCCGACTCACGGAGACGAAGCATCTCATGCTGTTTATAGGTGCCCACATAGCATCAGCAAACCACCCAAAGCAGAGAGAACGCAGTGTCATACCTGGCTATTCAGTCGCTATCGATGTAGCCGGAGCGAAGGGGCAGCCTCAGCTCCAGATCACGTCCGTAATCAACATCTCCCTCACCAACTGCTCTTCCTCGTCGCACGGCATAGCGAATGGCACATGGTCCCAACCATGCATTATCCTCTGCTCCTGACGGCAGACGGAACCTGCCACTGGCTGGAAGTAATCGCGCTTCATCGTTCCAGAGTATGCGATGGATTCGTAGTCATCCAGACCAATCCCCGGTGCGTGTCGCAGGAAGGCCTCCCGGAGAGATATGCTGTGATATCGTCTTGGACCGTCTGACGTAGTCCCGGAGCCCTGGCGGGTAGAAGCAGAGGCCTGCTCTTTGGAGATGGTTGCCTTTCTCTTACGGTCGGACTGATGAGACGGTGTGCGGGGTGAGCTCGATTCCTCTTCACCGATGCTTATGGACGAAGCGGTCTCGAGAGGTTCCTGGCAAGCCGTTGGCGGTCGATGGCTTCCCGAATATGATGCTCTCAGCTCAAAATTTGACCACCTCCGCACAAGAGGAAGACCTCGGTGGATATTCAGATGATGTGATGTTGAGAGAAAGCGAGCTGGATCTCGCACCTGGCAGGACATGGGAGGCATGAAAGTAGCCAGGCCGGCCAACGAGTATCCGAAGGAAGGGCTGGCTACTGGCTCGTAGCGGCGTTATGACCGTGGAAACAGAATGATGATCGTCCACATCGAAACGTCCGGAACATACACCTTACTTCTTGTATGCTCGCAACCTTCATGCCCAAAGGACAGGCAGGGATTTGTTGACTAGAATGTCATGCAACGTGCCTGCGAGGCAGCCAAAGGGTGGCGAAAGAAAGGAATCTCCGTTCCTGTTGCTAGCATTCATTGCGGGTCGACTGGAAAGGCAGAAAGGACGCCTACGGTCGTTTACAGAGGGCGAAGGCCTATCTTGAAACGTCGAAGGGAGGGTACCGGCGAGGACATCAGAACAGATCGACAGGGCGTGCAATGTGGATGTTCCCGAACTGGGGTGCCTCTATTTTCCGAGCTCCGATGTGGCTGAAGGCGCAAACAACAATATAATCATGATTGGAAAGTCACAAATCTCTTTCTACAAACCCATCACATTTTGATGCTTCAGATACATGCCTGCCGTGTTGGCGTCAACGAAGAGACTGGATCGTCGCTGAGACCGCTCTGACTTGGCTCCAAGCGAGTTGGAAGTGTCGGATCTGTGGAAAAGAAAAAAGAAGATGTTTGCATCCGAATTCATCCGTCTCTGATGATCGTCAGCCGTAAAAAGGCATTCCAAACTCACCGTGGAAGTGTGTTACCGCCAGCACTTGGCTTTGCGCCCGAACCCCTCTGCTGAGCCTGGCCATTCACTAACACGATGGGTTGACTGTAAGTCAAAGTCTCCATCTGACCTTCCCCTACAATTCCCGGTGACACCGGACTGTGGGGTGCCGGAGATGGCGGTTGAAGTGCGAGTGCGGGTTGAAGCGCACCAACAGGTTGCAAGCAGTAGAGAGGTACAAACCCACGTTGCCGATTGGCATCTTCGCAAAGACACCAGCCGTCGTCATATGCTTGAACAAGGTAGAGGCGGTCGTTGGGTTGGATGGCTGGTCGGGTGAGGAGGTGAGTTGTCAGCCGTTTTCTCGGGAAAGGGATTTTTCATTTCGGGGTCAAGATCTCAACGCACCAAGCTCGTCTTCCAAACTGCGCACAAAAGAAGACCTCGCAATAACCCACATATCGTCCTTGAGCTTGGGATCGTGCTCTAATGTAACACCTGACGCCAGCGCTGCATTTTGAGGTTGTTGCTGGTCGACCTGTTCTGGAAGGTGTGCGACGATCGTAGGCATTCCCTGCATGTACTGGCTATTGATGACACCCGGAGATGGAGATCGCGAGACTTGAGCATATTCATGTTGTTGAGCTGGAGCTGCGAGTCCATACGGAGTAGCTACAGGTTGTGGGTACGCCGTCCATTGTCCAGCGTAGGGATCCGGGGTGGGTTGGTAGGCTTGTGGTTGCGATTCTGGATAAAAAGGTTGAACGGAATGCGCCGATGTGATATCCTGACCTTCCCGATCGTAGATGTTGGGAGATGGGTAATTATCCAGCTTCTCCCTGCTTGGAGTCATTTCCATACCCCATGGTTTCTCTCCAGCACCGCTGCTAGCAACACCGGCACCGCTGGTACCAGAAACAGCCGCCGCCGCCGCCGCCCTGACACCGGCCGTCGGATCAAAGAAATCATCATCGTTCCCGTGGAGTGTTGATCGTTGATCAGTCCATGCTTGGATGCCGGACCGACGACGACGAGAGTCACGACGTTTCTTACGTATGACTCGGGTGGAAATGATAGCAATGATGAGGAGGAGGATGATAGCGCCGACGACTATGCCTATGATCTGGAGGTAAAAAAATAAAAATAAAAAACCCACCCCCCAGGTGCAACGTCGTCAGATGTAATGAAAGCATGATGGGTTTGTTGAATCACCACTCACGGCGCCAGTACTCAAGCGATTGTTCGAGCTAATCTTGGAGCCTGCATTGGCGCCGTTCAATCCGACGCTCGTCGAGGAAGCGCTAGCCGATGACGAGGATGTGGAAGAGACGTGGGTAGAGGTGGTGGATGATGTCGTGATATGAGGAATGGTGGAAGTCGTCGATGATGTAGAAGAGGTGGTGGTGGTGGTGGTGGTTGGTTTCGAGGATGTCGTAGCTGAGTGCAATCACCTCCGATTCAGCATCTTTATCTGAAAGGAAAGAGAGCACACCAAACGATTTGAGAAACTCACTGATACGACTACTAGTCGTGCTTGTCGTCGTCGTCGGTTTAACTAGCGAGCTGGAAGTAGTAATAGTAATAGTAGTCACCTTCACGGTACTGCTGCTAGTCGTAGTGGCAATGACCTTGGCCGTCGTTGCGAACGTTGCGATAGTCGTAGCCTTCGTGGTAACCACGGCCGGCTTGGTAGTGGTTGTTTTCAGGACACTGGTAATGCCTGGGATGATGATGGACATGGTGGAGAAGATGTTGAAGATGTTGAAGGGAAGGTGTTGAAGGACGTCGAAATTGCTCCAAGATAGAAGGGTGGAAAAGGCGTGAGGCGACCAGCACCAGAGAGACCGCTTTGAATCGAGTGATGAGATGGAATGAAGGATAAGGACTGTTGGATGGTTGTTTTGACGCCGGGAGTGACAGGCAAGGGTGTCTTGATAAGGACTTGGGATCCTTTGATGAGCGTGAGGTTTTTGTAAAAAAGGAATGTGATGGTGCGGATCGTAGGTCAGTCGGGGTGAGTGGAATGTGAGGATGGAGTGTTGTGTTAGATAAGAGAGTGATGGGAATGCGTTTCCTCAGCATAAGAGATATCAAAAAAAAAAAGGTCACGGAACGCGTGGAAGAGATATGAGAACGCGTGCCGTTTTGGTGTTGTTGTTTATTTGACACCCGAGGTGAGGTATGGCATGGAACAGGGCATGCAGGTAGATGATGAATGAAACATTGCCATTGGGTGAGAGCCAGTTTGGACCAGTTGACCTTGCAACACCATCTCCAACATCGAGATCGCCACGTCGCCTGGTGATATGCTCACTCCAGTCCCTCCCTAGCCGTCGTCGTTTCTACTTTATTTTATTTTATTTTATTTAATCATCCCGCCGCACTGATCCTCGGGCAACTAGCTACCTGCCCTGCTACATATTCGGCATATTACCATGCTCGCTCGCAGATCGATCGATCGACCCGCGCGATGATGATGGTCTGCATCTGGGTTCAGTACAGCCAAGAAAGAGGGCGGGGCGGGGCGGTTGAATTGCTGAACCTCCATGACCACTAACGATACAGTCCCAGTCGCCTAACGATGGTTTAACGATCGGTTCAATCGTTCATGCGTCCCCATGTGTCTCACGGACCTTGTATGGGCCACCTAGTTAGCAACCCCGTTCCCACACATCTTTTTTTCTTCTTCTCTGCACTTGGATGCCAACCTAACCTCGGTGCCCCCCCCCCATTCTCTACTACCTCCCTGCCGAGAGACGGACATGAAGTGAATGTCCGTGTCCTTCATTTTCCATGCCCAAACAGAGTACGTCGACCCTTTTTAGTCAGGACAGAGAAACAGAAGGAGGACCATATGGACACACACCAAACCGGGGGTTTAATCAGCCATTACAACTGCTTGGGCCCTAGAATGGGGTTTTCCGGGGTTACAGGATAGGGGATCGGATGTTGTCTTCTGTTGGATGTTCTGGAGAGCGCCAATCGCCGATAGAAGGTTTTTTTATAACAAAGTTTCACAACCCGCTAGAATAAAAGCGCGTTAGTAAACGAACATAACGTGGATTTCACAATACTATGACCGGGAGGTTATGAGGAGGTAGAGAGGGGGACTGAGTAGGTACCTAGGTGTACACTATTATTGCTGTATGGTTTATCCCGGCCGTCTATCACGAGCTGCCCGAATTACGCGTTTCCAAGCAAAGCTTTTACCCCTCTTGAAGCGCCGTCTTTCTCCGCTGAGGAAAAAAGAAAAAGAAATAAAAGAAATAAAATTTTAAAGATTCAAGGGGGGCGAGGGGCTGGGAGGACTGGGAGGACGGGGAGGACTGGGAGGGTTGCGAAGGGCCGCTCCATGTGCGATTCATGTGTCACTTCATCCTCCAGATCGTCGGGGCGTCGGAGATCCGATGGAGGGAGAGGGGTCCATTCGTATTGTTCCTGAAATAGTATCGGGGGAGCGACCGCATTTGCCGGAGGGTTAGCAAGGGGCATATGGCGGGGAAAATTGCATGAGGACGTACACGATAATCATCATGAGGGGTGGTGGTGGTGGTGGTGGTGGCTGAAGGTGGGGGGTTCATAGACGTATTGTACCTCGGTAGCAGCAAGCAGGGTTAAGTTTTTTTTCCATCTCGTCCACCCTCATTTTGCCACTATTCAATTTTTTCCCCCTTGGCCTTCCAAACACCTATATAACATCCCCCTCCTTCTTCGACCTTCTCCCATCCTTTTTTCCATCTCCATCAATAACTTCTTTCCTCAGCTTTCATTCAATCAACAGCGCCGGCTCGCTGTTACTCGATACTACTCGAAACAAAAAAGATACAAACAGCACACATCAAACTTCATTCCACGAACCAGGAGTTCAAGGAGTTTCATTTTTGTTTTAGCACAAAACTCGTATTGTTCTACACTCGCTCAGAAGGTTCGTTCATTACTTTTTTCCCAACTCGAAATTGTTTTTGAGAACGACGACATTGACGTTTGGAACGATGCTCTTAACCCCCATGTACAGAAATTATCACCACTCTCTTCTTTTTAAGATACCAATCCAAACACTAGACCTTTTCTTTTTAAGATGTCTTCAACCTTTTCATTCATGTCGATCCCAGTCAAGACGATCCTCTTCGCCTCTCTCCTTCTTTCAGCTGGAATCGAAGCAGCTCCTCATCGTCTTGCAAACGGACACGGACACCACGAGGCTGCCGTCTCTGCCAGCGCCACCGCCAACGCGACGGTGTCTTCTACCGGTTACTGGCAACCTACCGCCGTCACTTCTTCCACCAGCTCAGTAGCCACGTCGTCCGGTACGACCACTGCCGCCAGGTCGGTTTCCAGCTCCAGCCTCTCTTCGGCTCCTCATTGGGTGAGCATGTTTTTCGTCCCGATGCGAACGGCATTTACTGATGACCTCCTTTTGATCGTCACTAACCAGGTCATCTACGCGGACGAGTGGTTGAACACCATGCCTTCCGTGTCTGACCTTGAAGGTTACAACCGATTCATCCTCGCTTTCTGGATGAGCACCAGTGGTGCTGTCGACGTGAGTGCCTGCCCCTGGGCGGTGTCTCCTTGTGCCAATAGCTAATAATGTATCGTCTTGCTGCCCATCAACAGAACGCCGAATTCTGGACTGGTCTGACTTCGGCGGAACAGAAGCAAACACTTGCTGCTTACAATGACGCTGGTATTACCCTCATGGTCTCTGCATTTGGTTCAACTGGTGAGTGTGCAACTTAGAGGAGGAAGGCTGTCTCGCACACGGCCCGGTCCTAACTCCTTGTTTTCCCTACAGACTCACCTTCCACCAACGGCGTCGACCCCACTCAATGCGCTCAAAACCTCGCTACCTGGGTCAAGGCCAACAACTTGAACGGTGTTGACATTGATTACGAGGACAACAACGCTTTCAACAATGGTTTCGCAGAGGCTTGGTTGATCAGTGAGTTCCGCAGTGTGAATGAAATTGCTAAGCTCTGGGTGCTGACAGACACGTCTTCGCACCTCTCAGCCTTCCAGAACGAGCTCCGAAGCCAGCTTCCTTCTCCATACGTCATCTCGCACGCTCCTCAGGCTCCTTGGTTCACCACGAATGGTCAATACACCGGTGGTGGCTACCTCAAGATCCATGAGCAGGTCGGAAGCGGTATCGACTTTTACAATGTTAGTATACCATTGCCAGTCCGTCGAACGATACGTTTGTTGACGCCCCCCCCGCTCCCCACACAGGTCCAATTCTACAACCAAGGAGAGAGCGCTTACACCACCTGTGAAGGCCTCCTCACCTCTTCCGAGTTCCCAGGCACTTCCGTCTTCGAGATCGAGGCCAGCGGTATCGACCTCGACAAGATCGTCATCGGCAAGCCAATCAACTCGGCAGCTGCTTCGAACGGTTACATGTCCACCTCCACCTTGAACTCATGTGTCTCTCAGGCCCAGGCCAAGGGATGGAACGCGGGAGTCATGTACTGGGAGTACGATACCGTGAGTATTGATGGAGTCTAGCAATCGTGATCACTTTGGACTGACGCAACGCCACCCTTCCTCCTATCAGACTGCTATCAGCGTCATGGCCGCCGTCCGTGCTTGATCAATTCACTTCAACGACGTCTTCGACATCTTAAAACGACCTTCCCCCCCCCCCACCCCCCTCGTTTCCCCACGATCACTCGATACGCCACTCTCGTTTCGTCGTAACAGGCTAGCCCTGTTCTTCTCGTTTTCTTCGTTTTCGACTTGCGATCCGGCATCGCAAGTCTCGTCCTCTTTGTCCTTTTTCATCCTCCTTTGACTGGACCGCTCGAGCTGGCACTCGTGGGGTCTTGTCCTTCCTTTCGCATCTCCGTCGTCCTAAACTGCGATGGAGCCTTGTCCTTCTCCCCCCCCCCGGGGGGGGTCCCATCGTTCACATCCTCCCCGTCGTACCACACTTTTGACATAGATAGAGGTTATATGATATACTTTGCTCGCACTGCCCCGACTTCCATCCATTACCAAAACAAAAAAAAAAGACAGGTGTCCTCCATAGCTGTCAGAAGGCGATGGGCATGACGACGCTGCCACCATCCACATCATTGCCTGTATGCTTGAAGTGGCCCATCTTGACAAAGCCATTCAACAGCTGCTCCTTGTCGTCCCATCGCCTTCGTAGCCATAGATTGAAAGATGTCGCCTCTTCCGGGGATGCCAGGCCAACCACTTGCACCCGTTCCGCATCAGGATCTACCTTCGACACGTTGCTACTGTCGTTTGACAGAGAAGCGGGGTGCATAGACGCCACTCCCGGAATACCGTCGCGGAATGGGTCGATCATGCGGAGGTGAAGGTGGATGCTAGGTGGAGGGACGCCGTTACTGAAGACAGAGGTGAGGTTGTACCTATGTGGTGCAAGACGTCTTGTCTTCAGTTTGCAAGCCGTCGCGTAGGGGCCATCCACCTACCATTCCTGAGCATAACCACCTCTTGGAACTCCAGGATAACCGATCGTGATATCAAGAATTTTCAGATCGTTGACCTCGGGAATGAGCGTCCTCAGCGCGAATAGCAAGCCGGTCGATCTTGGATGCAGACAGTTGACAAAGTCCGGCTGGAAGGCGGCAATCGGAGGGGATGAGTGGAGTTGATATGCGCGACAATTCCAACCTGACCACTCACAACACCCTCCTTGGTCGCATATCTTAAACTTTTCGCTCTTTCCTCATCACTAGTGATAGTACCCTCCGGGAAGATGAGCAGCCAAAGACCCCCACCTAACCTTGCTCGCTGACCGAGGTGCGTTAGGGCTCGAGTCAAGTTGGAACGATCGGCTGCCCACGAGCGGTTCAAGAATATGAAATCGTAGAATTGCCTGCGAAGGTGGTGAGAAACACACGGTGAGGATTATGCTTCCTCACGTTGCCGACGGGGCGGCGTGAAACTCACATTCCCCATCCTATGATTGGGACCCATTTCAAACTTCTCTTTAGTAGGATGATTATGTTCTTTGAACCATGAGATCTTTCGCCCCCTCGATTGGTGCTTGTCTCCTTGGTGAGATGTCCGAGGATCCAGATGTATATCCAATCTGTGTAGGCCTGGAACAGGTTGTCATTTGTCAGCTGTTTCGATCGAGAATAAAATGTCTTAAAAGAGCTGCGACCGCTCGTTGTCGGGGTCCCTCGTGTGAGCTTTATGTTCGTTCCCTTGCTTTAGTATTGGTGTGAGATATGGGCCGTGCCCATGCATCGAGTCTCCCTGCTGTTCCTCTAACTCCTCTCTCTGTCTGTATGTGCGATGCTCAAACATTTGGAGATGAACCATGATCGCTCCTTTTCGCGATCCGAGGAGCGCATACTCTGACCATGCGATCGTCGCTCCTAGCGCCTCTCCTAGCACTGATTGCGCATGTTTTCCAGCAATCGATCGCTCACACCCAATCGAGTCCTAACCTCCCATCTCTTGCATCAGTCGGACCACCCACTCTCACCACCAAACTCACTTGATGATTGGCCATGATCACAACCCTCTCCGGCAGATCGATCTCCAACCTCTCATAATTTCTTTTCACTCCAGTCGAAGCAGGCTTGCCATTGCCATTGGACGCTGTGGATGATTTCCGCGGTCTGATGATGGTGTTCAGATCGATGGTAGAATCAGAGGTTAATGTGATGGTCGTTGGAGCGAATAGTACGGTTATGGCGATGACTGGGAGGAAATATGGAATGGATTAATTTTGTCCTCCAAAGAAATCATTCTCACGCAACTCACGTAGACTACCAAACCAACCCTTTGTAGTCATCACCAGCCTCTCATATGCCGTGTCTCTAAGTAACCTCTCCAGTGTCCGTAACCTGATCATTCCAAGTAACCACACCATCAACGCCAACGGTCCCATCACAATGATCTGAAATAAATCGATCAGGATGAGGCATGTTATGAAGAAGAGAGGGAAGATGAAACGTTGAAGACCAGAGGGAGGGGGTCTTGCGGGGATGGGGAGATTGTATAGCGGTTGAGTGGACTTGGAGGTGAGTGAGACGGGAGTGGAGGAGGGGAGGAGAGGCTGAGATTCGGAGGAGGGTGATGACATGATCAAGCGGTGGAGGGTTGGAATGCGTGAGAGTACGTCGGAATGTTGCGTCCTGTCCTGGATCGATCAGACTTTCAAAACTTCGTGACCACCCCTCAAGACCCGCTTCGAAGCCTGCGGATGATGATGTTGGTACTGCTCAGGAAAGATGCTGACATGGATGAATTATCTACTCTACGTCGACGCTGAGGTCTGCTTCCCCATGCGCATCGACGACGTCTGCCCAGATCTCCCGATCTCCCGATATGAATAGGCCACGTGGCGAGGGCGATGCCTCTACCCCCGGACGTATAGACAGATAGATTGCACATATAGCGCCGGGTATCAAAGAACATTCACAGCATATGATCGTGAGGCATTTGTAATCCGACAGAGTCCTAAACCCATTATTCCGCCAACATGTCAAGCCACAACGAGGGATCGCTTTCCGCTACCAGCGCAGGCTGAGCCATCGGCATCTCCCTTCCGATAAACTCCACCTTTGTAGCATCCGGTGAGGTCGCCATCCATTGCCGTCTTTCCCAGGCCGACCATTCTTCCGCGCTATGTGTCGAATGAGCCTCCCTAGAGACGCGACTGTCTACACAAGTGGAGAGCATGCCTGCGATTCGATGGATGGTCGGATGAGACCAGATACCATCGATGGTCATCCGAGATGTAGGATCGGAAAGCATTAGCCCCTTGATGACCGCGAGGAGAGGCGAGTTGACGGAGGGCGAGATCAGGTCTTCGGCGTATGTCGTGCATGACCCGAAAGACATGACCGATTGGAGAGATGTCGACATTGCACCAAACGATGCGGCGATGGGTGTCTTGATGGTAGCAAAGTGTTCGTCCAAGTCGGAAAAGTCGTCAGATCGGAGTTTTTGCCATGCGTCGCCGTCTTAAGAAAAAAAAAAAAAAAAAAGACAGAAAGAAAGAGGTCGGTGAGAAAGACGGGCAGGGTGGTGGAATCTCCGCCCCAACTCACTCGAAGGTAATATCACGTTCATGAAGACTTCCATCATTGTTATTCCCAAGCTGTGCGCGGCGCGATGGTGAGCTGCATGTCCCCTGCTTGGCCGTTCCCCCGAACACCCACCTGAACGCATCAGCCGATCTTCCAAACTCCCCTCTCAGAATCTCCGGACTTAGGTATTCCCTGTCCCCTTCTCTCAAGCTCGCGTCCGACGGACTGGGTCCAAGCTGCCTCGAGCATACTCTCTCCGAGGTATCACCTTGGCGAGTCGAGAGACCGAAATCTCCGATGCGGAGGGACCCACTCGTCGTGATCAGGATGTTGGATGGTTTGATGTCGAGGTGGAGGATACCGAGGTCGTGGATATGGCGAAGGCCCTGGAGGGAGGTACAGAGTGAATAGGAGTGATACGACGCAATGACAACGGCGAACTCACGCAAGTCATCTCCGTCAGCACTTTCCAACAGCGGATCTCATCGAGACCACCCGCATCCGCTATGCTTAGGAGATACGTAGCAAGGTCGCCACAATCCGCAAATGCCGTTCGAATGTGCAGCTGTTGATTTTGTTCCCAAGCTTCGTGGAATTCGACGACGTGGGAATGAGGATGCGAGTTGAGGGTTTGAAGGATGTCAACCTCTTGTAGCTGGCGTTGTCTGGATAGATAGAGTTGAGAGGGAGGGTCAGTCGTTGGCATGGATCTCCCGCGCATCCGCCACACCCACCTATCCTTGGCTCCAGAAAACGCCTTGCCACGCTTGACAGCAAAGATATCTCCCGAGCTCTTCTCACGGACCTTCCAAACCGTACTGAATTCTCCACGTCCAACCGGTGCAAGCACAACAAAGTCCTGCTCGAAGCGGCCACCCGTCCGTTTCTCCTCGGCGGTCGGTTGCAAGGCTACGGGACTGGTGGTCGTGGTGGCGGCGGGTTTGAGATGCTCGCCACCGAGCTTGTAAGCGAGCGAGAGGAATGGGTTGGATGTTCGAGCAAGTGGACGTTGTTGTTTGAGGCGAGAGAGGATGGAGAAGCGTTTGTGGGGAGGTGATGGGGAGTCGATCGGTTTGCCTTTTTCAAGCGTGTAGTTGGTGGTAGCAAATGGATAGCTTTGGACGGGAGTTGGAGGTTCTGGCGTGACGGTGCACTGTTCTTGAAAGGATTTGCCTGGCAGGGGGAAGTGGAGGGGGGGGTGGGGGGTTCAGCATCGTGTGCGCGGCGCGCGCGGTCGACTCCCCAGCTCACCTGCAAGATCATCCTCCCTTGTCGGCGTCGTCGGCTCACACTCAAAACCGTCCGATCCTCCCAAAGAGCTGACACTCCCGCTGTTGGTGCGAATCCACATCGAGCTACGTTTACGTCGAAGACCTCGATTTGTAG
Organism: Cryptococcus sp. T15_22C; assembly: GCA_017654825.1. NCBI lineage: Eukaryota > Fungi > Basidiomycota > Tremellomycetes > Tremellales > Cryptococcaceae > Cryptococcus > Cryptococcus sp. T15_22C. The sequence goes on along the minus strand of JADPYA010000228.1, from coordinate 94,397 downwards.
AAACGGATCGAGCCATTGGTGCGCTGCCGCTGCCGCCGCCGGTTCCCATATTAGCTGCGACGATATCGACCGGTGCTAATCGAGGCACAACTCTAGGCAAGCCTTCCACGACCGAGCCCCCCTTGATCGGCGTATCTGGCATACCGCAGGCTGTGACGACCGATGCGAGGGCACTGCTTGGAAATCGGTGTCGTTCGTTGAGATACGGATTGTTGACGATAGCATGTTTGGACGCGTTGGAAGACAAGCCACTGCTCCCAGCGGTACTGCGATTCGACATCGAGCTAGGCGTTCCCTTTTTAACGAGACCAGAGGAAACGAATGCGAATGGTGATGGTCGTTCCGCAACGAATGCAGGGATGGGCGTGTGTATGTGATCCCTGTTGATAGGGTTCGGCGTGGCGATACGGGCACTAGGCGGAGCGGTGATGTTTCGAAACATGGCAGGGCGAGGAGCGATGATCACCGCGGGATGATCACGTCGTGAAAACGGTCGGTGTTCCGGCGAGGGACGTGATGATTCGTCGACGTTTGGGACCATCTCGGCGTGACCACACTTTCCTCCCAACGGTGACATGCGCTCGTCCACAGCGATTCGCGGCAACGAGTTGTCCATCGAGCTTGATACGGAAGAGAACGAACGCTTGCTGGCCATCGACCAGCCTCCACTCTCCCCGCTTGTGGTTCGACGTTTTAAAAGACGGGGACGGGTGGGAGGTTGACGGTCTGCCGGTATAGGTGAAGAAGAGGTTGACTCGGAGGATGACGAAGAGGAAGCCACACCCTGATCGAAGAAGATGTCGATGACTTGAGCGCCATCAAGTGGGGATGATCTTCCATTGCGAGGTATCCCGGATTTGCGTGCGTTGATGGGTGGTGGACGTTCAGAATGCGGGGATCGTCGTGGTAAGGATGCGGTGGTACGCCGGAGAGGGCTCGAGATGATCTCAACGGCATCGTCGACGTCCACGATGGGGGGAGGTATTGCCGACCTGATCGGTGTTCCCGTCAATGACATCGTCGCCGGCAAAATCAAGGCACACATCGACGGTGGACTTGGGAAACACATCGATGATCCGATACGCGCGATGGATGGAGATTCAGCGATCCCAGTCGTCTCTGTCCATTTTCGAACACGATCAGATCGAGTCGAATCGTTGGATGGTGAATCCATCAACGTCGATGACACGTCCGTTCGCATTGCGGTCGTTCGCACTCCGTACCCTTCAGCGTTGGATGGTTTCGCGATGATACTCCCAGATCTGGCTCGCCACCTGCCATCCCATCGTGGTGATCGACGATCCTGCGAGATGGCAGTAGCAGCAGCAGCAGTACCACCAGATTTGAAAGGACTGGCGAGGATGGAGTGGGAATGGCGTGGAGGTGTCGTCGTTGTGCTGCCCCGTTGTGGGACGGGAGAGTGGGTGGGTTGGGGTGACCACGCCAAGCGGCGGTCGGAACGTGTGATGGAGAAGTCGGAGAGGGTTTGGGAGAGCTAGGAGATTGGGGAGGTGGGTGGCACGTTAGGTGAGTGGCATAGGGTGTTTTTACGATCCGCTCACATTCGGAAGCTCATCATCCCTTTTCACCGGTGTCCACTGGAGAGGTCTCCCTGTATCCTCATATTGTCGCTGTCGTTGCCTCCGTCGTTGCATCTCTTCGATGCCATTCGTAGGACTCTTCCAAGGACTCTTGAGGGTGGGTCCGTCGGTAGACGAGTCTGGGTAGTGGGTTGAAGAGGTGGTCGTCATGACTGCCGCGCGCGGTCACCTTGGCATCCGGATGGAAAGAAGAAGAGAAATTCGGTGTGAACCAACTAGTCGTTCATGAATTGGGATGGTACCGGGAGGTGGACGTTGATGTTGTGCGATTTCTTGTATCCTGATGTTGGCAAATCTCCACGTAGTAGATGTTCAACGAGGTTCTCGTCGTCGATGTAAACAAATCGTTACCCCCAGGCGTGGATTACGTCAGCGCGTGTTCCCCTCCTCCTCCCCCGTGCGTGCAGGGAACAACGGCGGGGGGTCGTCTCGGAGACTTGGAGTGGGGGGGTGGGGGGTGGTGAAGCGAACAGGGGTGTCGTGTGCGTGAAATAGCAATAAATGGTACTACCACCTAGGGTATAGGTACAAACAGGATTTGCAGAGTACTGCAGCAGCCAACGTGCGTTCAGGTTGGAGGACGATTTCGAGGGTGTGGAGGGATGCTTAGGGGCGTGCAGAGAGAGAGACGAGACGAGGTCGGTCGCACACGTTTCTCTCCCGAGTCTCTTTTCTGAGAAGGGGGTGTGGTTTTTGTGGTGGGAGAGTTCCTATTGGTGTAAGAGAGGGCTTATCGCAGATGTCAACTCGTTGACATACCCTGGCCTTCCTTCGATTGTTTGTGGTATCACGGAAAACACGCAGGGCACCCGAAAGCGAGGGGAATACCACCTCAGGTGTCGCAACTGACTCCATGACCCTTCTATAACGACAGCATCTTCCATGGAGCATGTATGCCAAACGGATGTTCCTCCCCTCTCCCCCCCCCCCCATGAACGGACATGAAAAGGATGTCCGAAACCCATGAGTGCTATCGAAGACTGGTAGACCGCGAACCTCCTTCGTCAGTGGCCGTTCCGGCTCAGCACAAAACGGAGCGAGGAAGTCGAGAGGTGGGCTAGGTTGATCTGACAGTCAACGATAGTTCTGATTCATATGCGATTCACAGGAGCGCCGTCACCTCTATCAGATCTGCGACAGGTTGTTTGAAGCCTTGGCAGTACGTCACCAATCAATAGCGTTCAGGAAAGAGCGCTCAGTTTCATCGAACAGGAGGAGGGGATGACGCGGGTGGTCGTCGCCAATGTGCTCATTGACCGCGAGGTCAATACCAGCCCCATGACGGCTACGACTCCAGCGCCGGCAGAGGATGATGACGCTGATGCTGATGATCAGATCGAGGTGACCTCTGTCAAACAGGTGGCAACGAGGGCAAGGAAGAGCGCCTTCTTCAAAACGCTTGTCCACAGCTTGAAGTAAGTCGTAGCGCGTGATCTGCGGGAATCCCTGAGAGATCGGATCCTCTCAACGCTGCAGGTGTGCAACTCGGTCGTGTCACCGTGTCCGATATTGTTCATGCACCGGGCAAAGCAGTTGCCATCCAAGAGCAGTATGTAGAGTCCATGTTGATCAAGTACTTGCATATGCATCGCGTGGTCGCAGGTGGTGGCAGCTTGGCGTGGCGAGAGCCCGCCGGACTGGGAAGTAGTGGTCAAGGTGAGCCAGAGATTGAAGGTAATTCTACAGCACACCACTAACGTGATTACCAAAAGACCGTCGGCGAGAAGCATTTCAAAGGCACCGGAGAAGAGGAGTCGTCAAGCCGCAGCTTCATTTGAGAGCTCACACATCAGCCGAGACGGCGGATGGTAACGGTGCAGTCATCCCATCTTTAGCGCGAGCTGCAGAAACCGGTGGAGCGGGGAGGACATGAGCCAACCTCGGGAAGATGCTGAAGATGCGAGAATATCAGCGACAAATAGAATGATGCTGCAAAAACTACTCACTATTTATCGAGAACCCTCCAGACTAATATCTCCGCACCTCCAGACATCGATAACCGTCACCGTATGAACACGTCGTTCCATGATGCATCCCACTATCATTGTCTTCCCATAACTTGAACCTGATGACATTGCTAGGACCTCTCATAGCTGGAGGAGGTTTGTTATCTAGACTTTGTGGCCACCACAAGTGACCACTTCCGCCATTGAATGTAACAACACCAATTGCGTACCTGCCCCCAGCACAGACCCTGGTCCTACCCATACAACACCACCAGCACCTCCCCGTACCTTTGATGAAACAAGACAGCTTGCTATCTTTTGTGTCCCTGGTGGTACAATAGGACTGGCCCCTAGCTCTACTTGGCCCACAGGGCAAGTAGTGTTTCTCTCTAGTCATTTGGGTACTTAAGGAGCCCACATTTGAATCCCTTTCTCTATTGCTGTTTTCCTTGAGCAATATTATCAATTGTATGCACCACTCTTACCGACCCTTGCATTACATGACCAACCTTAGCTTGAGGCATTCAACATAGACACATTCTCCCAAGCAGTATGCTTGTTCAGATATTACATGTCCCAGCACTTTGGATCAAATCAGTATAAGGCACTTCCGACTTGCTTTCAGTTAGATTCATCGTTATGGGGTAGAGAGTCAGGAGACTCGTTTATACCGGACGTAGCGATTGTTGTTAGATCGCTGAATCCAGGAGGTAGGATGAATCATGAGCCTGCTCTGCACAGGCAGTGCAGACCTTGGCTTGGATCAGAAGGCGGTGGCAAAATCTTTTGTCGGCTATAACTTGAAACCTCCTGATCTGATTGACCTAAAATCTTTAGGACAGAGAGCAGTCTATCTGGGGTATTAGTCCAGGGGTAGGATGAATCATTCGCACCTCTTTACAAGTGATTTGATTCGGCCCGCGTTCGAGTCGCGGATACTCCAACTTTTTGTGAAAACCCTAGACCCGGATTTCTTTCTTTTTTGCGCGCCACTTCATTGTGACTGGCAGATGCGTGTGTCTCGGAAAGTCGACGCAGACGTCCCGTCAGGTCTGGCCAGAGCCGTGCTTTCTCAAAGTATGTAGCCACTAGGTAACACACTAAACTCAGAATCAGTCTGAAAAAAAAACTGGGACATAACTTACGTGACGGTGCCCCGTCACCAAGTCCAACTCCGTAAACGCATCGGGCGGATGATGCTGCTTTCTAACCTTTTCGATTATTCCACCCAGAGCAGTGCATGGCACGTAACTCTCCTTCAGGCTCTTCAACATCTTCCATACCCACAGTCCGCTCGGAGGTCATGAAGTCTGGTGGAAGGCAGGGCGCTCGACGCTACCGCAAACTTTGTAGTAGTCAAGGTTGAAAGTCTCACTCACTCATTAGTTATCGTCGGCTAAATTGTAATCGAACCAGAATGCAATAAGCCTTTCATGATTAATCTCTACCAAAGGAAGCCATCCAATTCCAATCATCTAGCCAGTAAGGAATGCAAATATATTTCGCGATCATCGTGCGAGAGCCAGGTGGAGCGTCCGAGAAGGATGAGTGGGAAGTGAACGTTGGATGGGGTGAATGAAGGGTCACGACGAGTTCCGTCATCTTCCTTCGACAACGGCGTCATCGACCGAAGGGACGTACTGGAGAAGTGGCTACAGCTGGACGGAATTCGGCAAACATGGGCGAGATGCTGTCGGTGCTTGATGATTAGCGACAATATGATGGCGATACATCCTATTTATCAAAAGCATCCTGTAACCAAAGCGGACTCCGTTCCGTGGAGCGCCTTGTAAGACTGGAAACGTGGCGTCCGGCGTTGCTTGTCGCTTGCTCTCACCGAATCCAACACCTATGCACATCGGAGAATCATTGTCGATACCTTTGCGACTGACGCAGAGACCATGATGGTAGCCACCAGTGTGCGAGATCGACGAGGACGGTCGTGTTTCGGCGGCGAGTGTGGAGGTATCATGGCCGTCGGCTGTTTGGGCAGAGCTCGCGACTATAGTCTCCACACCATTAGAAGAGCTTGATTCCACGGGAAGGAAAGAATGGTTTGCGAGCTGTGTTGAATGTAGTCTCCAGGGCGTCTCCATTTGCTGCCATGAGTACGGTTCATGAAGCTCGGTGGACGATGGGGATGGCGGTGGCGGCGGTGGCGGCAGACATTGTGGACGGTTGTTCAGTTGTGCGAGGGATGATGACGGAGATGCAGTTCGGGTCCGAGGACGAGGTTGGTTTCGGAGGATATCCTGGCAGCGACGACATGTGATGGGAAAGTGGGAGAATGACTGAATGGAGTGCGACGAAACATCAGTGGGCGAGAAGACCCCGTGGTCCAGATTATCGGTTTCAACGCACTTGCTGTCAGCGTCAACTCCTCTTCCCTCTTCCTCTTTCTCCTCTGAGCGGGGTTTTCCCTGACGGGACGGTCCAAATGCTGACTTCACCTGATATGCGGGCTTCGTACCTCCAGACGTCTTCCCTATGCGCACCATTGTTACTTACGACGAGCAACATTTCCAACATCGCGAACAGAGTCCATTGGATGGCAAAGTCGTGACCGTGCAAATGATGCTCGTGGCAGGAATCGCTGCCATCACCCGAGATTTCGCAGATATAGTTGTGTAGATCGATGCGACGTCCAACGAGACTGAGAGCGATGGTGCCGAACATCATGTCACGCAGTTTCCAAGGTTGGACTTGTCAGCCCAAAAAGCCAACCAAATCACTTTGGTACGCACACTCACCGCTTTGACGAAGATAGCCAAGGTCGGGAAATTATGATTCAGGAAGTGGGTGACGGCAAGTCGGATTTGAGAATCACCTAATCATTCGAGTACTATCTGAGTCGAATGACCGCTGAGTGAGAGCGGTCGAGAGGAGATGATCAGGTAGAGGGGGCCCTTGCAAGGTGATCTCTTTCGGAATCGACGTGCGGGTTGATCGAACCGGACGGCAGCAGGTCTAACGTCTTCGAAGATGTTGAATGGTGAGCATCGTGGCTAGGTAAGACGGTCGAGATGATGATGAGGATGATGATGTCCACGAGAGCTGTTGATCATGAAACAACAATGAGTAAACGAATCAGAGAGCACCATTCTCGATTGCTTCAAGTGGGATGTATCACTTCTCTCGTACACTTATCGCCTGATGCCCTACACCCTGTTTCAACCCTTCTCTCTCATCCCCTTCTCCTCCATCACCTCATCCTGATCCGACGATGTAGATCGCAACTGTAAATACATCTAGCGATTCTTGTTGTTCTGCATGGACTTTAACACCGAGGGCACAGCGTATCAAACACGAGGTGGACTTCTGTGCCCACCACCAGCCTCCTCCCCTTCTACATCATCGAGCTGAACTCTCTACCATCGATTAATGCGCTACAAACGGTGAGCATGGATTATCGTTGCCCTAGTGTGGCGAACGATCTCCATGAAAACACCCATCCCGTTCCAATCCAGCTCCCGCTACTCCTCCACGATGATCACCCTCCCACCAGGCCTCACTCTACCCACCGACCCCGCCGTCGCTTTGGAATTCTCAAGATCCTTCGAGATGATGCTCCGTGGGGTTACGCTTAGTTACGATGTGTTTACCGCGAAGGATGATAGGGGATGGAGGTTGTTACCGTTTAAGCCAGGGTATACGAAGGAGACTGCCAGGTTGAGGGGATGTGATGCGTTTGAGGTGGTGGGTGGGCGTGGGCGTTGGGCGTGGTACACGCACTCAATCACCGACGAATGGTCATTCTCCTCCCTCCCTCTCCCTCACAGACGATGAAAGCGGAAGACGCTCTTGGGAAAACGGGATTCACTTCTGCCATCCGTACCGATCCTCACTACCAAACCGTTCGAACTTTACCCATCGGTCGACTCGTTGCATGTTCGGTAAGAGAGTTGAAAGCGCTTTCGATGCCGGAGACGATGATCATGGTGTTTGTTTGGAAGGGTAGAGGGGTGATGTTGACGAGGGAGGATGTGGCGAGGATGGGGTAGAGGGACCACACAGTGGTCCGAGTGTGCGCGGTCTGAGTTGTATCTTACAGAGACGATGAGGAATGGAATATTGTGTGCTAGGAGGATTGTAGGAGAGGTGCTTGGAGACGATGATGAATGACAGGATGTCATATTCCATCGTTTCGAGTGAAATCACCACCGCCGACCTGATTCCGTCGTCGTGGAATGTCAACAACATCCATCCTCAACATCCTCAACTCCCAACTCCACCTTTCTCAACAACATCCCACACCAACGATGTCACACCCGCTCCTCAACCAGCCAGCTCCAACCATCACTCTACCTTCCACTCCCTCCAGTTCACCCACCACCCTCCCGATCGGCGACAAGGTGAGATTATCCCCAGCGCGCGTCCACGTCCCACCCTCCCTGACCTCTGACCTCGCCGACCAGCCAATCGCACTCTTCTTCTTCCCGAAAGCGTACACGACGGGATGTACCAAGGAAGCGTGTGCATTCCGTGATGCGATGCCGACGTTTGGTGGTGATATCGCCGTGTTCGGAGTGTCTGGAGGTGAGGGGGCACGGTTGGTTGAGATTGCCAACCACTCCAACGCCGACCATCATCCGTGTCCGTCCCTCCCCTAAGATCCCATCCCACGACTGACTTCCTTTGCTGACGAGCACAAGTTGGGGTATCCACTCCTGAGTGATGCGGATGGGAAGGCTAGGAAGGCGTTCTCAGTTAGCAAGGCGGCGTTCGGGTTGATTGAGGGTGAGTTGGGACGGGTTGGGGTGTGGAGGACCAGAACATTAATCGGAGGGAGATGGAGACAGGCCGGGAGACTTTCTTCATAGACAAAGAAGGGATCGTGAGAGATGTATGCACGGATATGGTCAAATGGAAGTGAGTGAATGGTGTGGTGCGTCGTCCGACGAGGCCGTTCCTTGATACCATCCGTTCCCTCACTTTCTTCCAGCAATCACACCAAGATGGTCGAGAAGAACTTGAAACGTCTATCCTCTTCGAAATGATCTCCCAACAGGAATTTGTATATGTCCATCGTTACAACAAGGGTTTTTCTTCGTCTTCTCTCTCTTCTCCAGTTGAATCTGCCAAACCCTCTCCCGCCCTGTTCTTACCATCACAAAATCACACAATTCTTCTTCTTCTTCTTCCCAGCTCCTCTATCCGTCGGAGCCAACACCGTCCGAATGGCTTCGTCAAAGACGTTTTTGAGACCTTTCTGAGTGAGCGAAGAGGCCTGGTAGGGTGGTAAAAGGAAATCAACATCCGCCTCCTCCCTCGCCCTCCCTCTTCCCTCACCTCCAAATATCTAACCGCACCGATCTCCTTGGCACATTGAACACCTTGAGCGTAGGTCACTGGTGAGAAACGACGTTCACGGAGTCGTTGGAGGGTGAGTGGGTCGTCTCGGAGGTCGAGTTTGGTGCCGACGAGGAGGAGGGGAACACCTGGAGCGTGGTGAGAGATCTGGCGAAGCGACCGACCGACCGACCGAGCGTTAGCGAGGGGTGGTCGGGTAGAGGTCCGAGGATCCGCTTACCTCGGGATACCACTAGAAACGATGTAACAACTTCGTCGTCAGCTCCGCCAACCCCTCCATCGCCTCACTCCCCGCCCGACTCACCTTCGTCTTGACGTTCTCGAAACTCGGTGGACTGACGATGGAGAAACAGACGAGGAAGATGTTGGTTTGTGGGTAGGAGAGAGGTCGGAGGCGACTGTTTTTGAGGTGTGGGAGAGATCAGTGTTTGGACTTGCTAGGCCAGACATTGCCTCGACGTACTCGTAATCTTCTTGACCTCTAACCTCTCGACGATTCGTTAGCGACTGGTTTCAAACGGGGATTCATGCCAGCCAGACATACGCTGTATCCCACAACCCCAACGAGACGGGTTTCCCATCGACCAGTACCTAGATGGTTTACGAGTCAGTGATGGAAGCGGAGAGGCAGTCTCTCTACCGACGGACGAGACTCACGTTCGCAGAGTAGTTGTCGAATACCGTAGGGACGTATCTGTTGGTATGGGAGGGGAAGACGATGGGTGGGTGGGGCAGGAGGGTGAGTACGGGTAGAACTCACTCTCCTGGAAATGCGTTGGTGGTGTATGATATGAGTAGACAAGTCTGAGTGATGGTGAATGGTCATGAGCTGTGAACACGCTGTGGGAGAGAAAACGTCGTCTCGACTTACTTTTCCAACGGCACCATCACCGACAACAACACCTGAGCGGAGAACAGAAGCCTGAGCGCTCGTCCCAGTCGAACGGTGACCACACGGGAGACACTCACATTTGATACTCTGCATGATACCTTTTTCTATCGAGGGCCAGTCCCGCCTTCTTCTACGAGCGTCTCTTCAATCTAATGTCGACAGGAGGGGTGGGAGGAGGAGGTGGTGGTGGACGAGTTGAACAACAGGACGATTGACTCTCGTTGCTATTGATTGTTTCGGACACTGACTGAGGATACGATGATGTGATGATGTCGATGAGATGGAAGAGAGAGATGGTCGGACACGCGAACGCGACGATGAGACGAAGCGAGCGAGCGAGCGAGCTTTTAACTCGGGTTACTTATTCGTCGTGATGTCGAGCAGTGACTGGCGACGGATGGATGGCGATGGCAGGCAGTCGGATGACGGCTACCAAGGTACTGCAAACTACAGATCGAATGATGGTCAAACAGCGTTCAACATCGTTCAACACCATCAGCGCGTTGCACGCGTCCATATCCTTCCTATCCTCCTCCTCCTCCTCGTCATCTCCATCTCCATCTCCATCTCCTCCTCCCAAACCTGCAATGTCCATTCATATGCTAAACCCCATCGCGAAAGTTACAACGACCCTGCGATCGAGTGGCCACAACGCTGAAACGTCTCATTGATAATACGTCTGCCGATACCGTGGTCCTGTTGTTGCGTCGCGCGGCATCAGTCATCGTCCTCCTTCTCCCTCTCACCCCCAACCCCCTTGCCCTCCGACTCACCATCCACCACCACCATCTCCCTCTGATCCTGTTCACTCTCCCCATCCACCCCACTCCTCCCTCTCCCCTCCGCTCCAAACAACGCCCTCAACCCAAACTTACTCCTCGTCCTCCTCCCCGAGGAATAACTCGCCTGCCCAGCCGATGCCTGTCTCGCATGTTGTTGTTGCCCAGCACCACCACCCACCACGCCAAGTCTCGGATCCGACCTCTCATCATACGTATACCTGTCACCAAAGAACGCATTGAAGGAATCCGGCGACGATAATGAGAAGTCGTCCCCGGGTAACGGAGGCAGCATCTTCTGCTTGTCCATCTTGCCGTGCGATTGTTGCAGCGGTCGTAATCCCAACCCAGGACTCTCCACCGATGGGAGTAACAACGTACCACTCGAGTTGGTGAGTGACGGCGGCGCACGACCGTACCTGACCACAGGTTCTTCCCATCTCATCATCTCGCCTTCGAGGACTTCCACACCCGAGTCCACTTTACCACCCATCATCAACGGACCACCCGAAGACCTTCGCCTCGATCCTTGAGACGCCGCATAACTCTCACGCCCGGCACCGGGATAATACCTCGAGCTCGTTGGACTGACGCTTGGTAGACTGCCGCTGGACGACGAGTTCATCAACGGAGCAGAGACGGATCGCGTCGTCTGTGGAGGATGATCGGGTTGGTATGTTGCAGACGGCGCAGAAGGTCCTCCCATTGGACCCCCGGAAGGCGTCCGTTTTTGTTGCGGTTGTCGATCGACGAGGTACGAGAGAGGTGGAGGAGGTGCCAACGGTGCCAACGATGTCGAAGCGTAATCCTCTTCTCGATATGGACGAGAATCCTCGATGGGAGAAGTCCGCGATCGCTTTTTTTTCCCACCGAGCTTGGCGAGAAACCCTTTCAAGCCCTTCTTCTGCTTGGCCTCGGCGTAGGGTTGGATGGTGGTGGCAGCGGGGGTGGACACGGGCATGTGTCCGACGTCGTTCCCAAACTCTCCATCGTGCAGGAAGGAAGAGGCGCGGGAGTTGCGGGAGAAGAATCGAGGTCGTGGGGTTGGGACCATGGAGAGGGAACGAGGCTGGGTGTCGGTGTGGGCGTGGGCGTGGGCATCGGCATATCGGCGGTCAGCATCGAGGCCGAGGCTGTGGGGAGGGGAGGAGGAAATCAGCCTTTTGAACGCTCCACACTTCACGCTCCGCGCTACACGCTCCACTCACTGCATATCCATCATACTCCCACTCGCGCCACCCTGACTACCACCAAAGAAACTCGTAACACTCCCACCCCATTTCCCAAAGAAACCACCCTGACCACTCCGCACGCTGCCATCATCATCGTACCGACTTCCCGGTCGGGGACCTGGACTCGACCTCGCAGAGTAAGCACCGCTGGTATCGCCATTCCTACCTGCCCAAACGGCGAACGAGAATGGCCGGATAGGCGGTGTGACCTGTTCATCCATCATCCAATCATTGTCCGTTGGCGGGTAATGCCGGTCGTCCGGAGCACCGGTCTCCAATAGCCCAGGCGATGAGATACCTCGACCTTTCCGCTCGTGCAACAGCTGGCTACTCGTTGGAACACGCCGTGTCTGCTCTACAACCTCTCGAGATCTTGGGAGTGGCGATTCGTCAAGGTCGAACATGGGTAGCCGCGATTGCGAGCCAATCGATGTACCCCTCGCTCGGTTGGCTTGCGCTCGATCTCGAGCGATGCGTTCCTCGATGTCACGTTGCGGGTCACGGCAGGAAGGACCGTCGGCATACACGGTATGCCGCTCGAGCGGTGAGCGTGCCAGCTCCAGCCGAGGGTCAGCGACCAATTCCTCTGCACGAGACGGTCTGCGGGTAGATGGCAATTGCGCGGCTTTCAACGCGATAGGATCGAGCATCGCCGCCAGGTCATCCAAATACTTTCGCAGCGTCTTTGCGCGATGTGAGGATGGTGAATTCATCTGCAGCGAAAGGACGTCATCAGCAGTCCCGCAAAATACCCTAGACGGCATACACACCCTCAGTGCCAACTCCTTCAACCTCTCTTCCAACAACATCCCCCCATCCCTCCCTCTAAATCCCACAGGCAACCCCGTCCCACCGTCCTCCTCTTCCCACCGGAATCCTCTCCATGGCACCGCCCGGAGGAAATCTCCATCGGAATCGGCCACGAGGTAACCCTCCGCCTGTGCTTGCTCAACGTCCCATTCCCATTCCCGCTCCCTCTCCAACATCTCCCTCCAATCCACATCGCTCGCACGCTCCCACACGCCATCGGTCATGACGTCCACGTGGATAAGATCTCGATCCCGCATCAGACATTCGAGACAAATCTCCTCCTGTGGTGGTGGCAACTTGACTTTGAACGGTGCAGCGCCCGATGGACGACTCGTAGAAGCCTGCTGCTGTTGTTGAGCGACCTCGACGGCAGGCCGGCTGTGAGATGGATAAGGACCTCCCGACATATCCATCGCGAGGTACGCAGGTATGCCGGATAATCCACCCTGGGCTTGGGGTGTGGCGGTCGGTATCGCCGACTGTCGATCGAACGAGTTCCTCGCGATTTCATCGAGTTCGAGTTGACGAACTCGCGGGGAAGGGCTTGAGGGGATGGCGTCGACGATACCGACTTGTCCTACATGCGGTCGATATATGTCCAAATTGTCTTGCGGCGGCGGCGGCGGCGGCGAGATCACTCCCGTCTCCTTTACGCGCGGTAGACTACCCTGCCTCACCTGAAGGGGTGACTGCACGAACGACTGTGATCTCATCGTTCCCGCTCCCGCTACCGCTCCCACCTCGGGATCAGACATAGATCTTTCCGCACCTCTCGGTGTCCATGACGGACTTGACACGGCTCTCTGACCTGGAATCTGACCGACGGGAGTGGAAGGCAACCTCCGTTTTTTCCTATCCACGGAGTTGGGTGATTCCATCGGCGATCCCGTGGAAGGTCCTGATGGTTGTCGTTTAGGTAATTCCAATGGAGGTACGGGAGGGATGTTTTCACGAGATGGAGGAGTAGGGAAAGGTCGAAAGTCATTACAGCTCGTCGTCGTCGTCGTCGTCGACGTTTCCATGTTCGTCTGTAGAATGGTTGGTTTGGAGCTATTGGTTCGCGAATCACCACCAGCCATCGAAGTTCCGCCGGAAGACGTGATGATTCCGAGTTCCGCTGTTTCACTTTCCCTGGTCGTCGTGCTAGTCGTGGTCGTCGGTGTCATCATCGTCCGTTTGCCTACGGCGGCGGGTGTTTGTCCATCGGAAGAGGAGCGCACGGGAAGGACACCGGAAACGTGTGACGATAGAGGTCGTTCGACTACCGTCAACCTTCGATTCACTTCTCGAGTCTTTGGGAGGGTCCATTGCGTGTCCGAGGTTGGATGAGGGATTGTATCTGTTGGCTGCGATGATTGTCCGATGGTGAATGTGGGAGGTGCAGTGGATGTTGAATGGGAGGTGTTGGTATTTCCCGGATGTTCTCTCTGGCCATCACCGTGTTCCCGTCCGCCAATGACCCTGTTGGCATCGCTGGATACCAAGTTCCCGCTAACGTCCTCTCCCGCTCCCATCTCCACTCCCTCATCCTCATCTCCATCCTCATCCTCATCTCCATCCTCATCCCCAATCCTCGGCTCGAAATCCTTGAGACTCAGCGAATGGAATGAACCTAGATGCAAGGCAGGTAATGATATCTGAGGTCCAGGTCTAGGTCCGATGCTGTGGGTCGTGATGACCGAGTTGGGGGTTAGAGGTGATGCGGGTGTCGAAGCAGGAATGCGGCGTTCGGGTTGAGTGATGGTGGTGGTATCACCGCCGTCACCGCGAGGAGGAGGAGGAAGTGCACCCATTTGTCGTGGAGACGCTGGTGAGTAAGAGAGGGTAGGTGAAGTTGACATGGTTGCAAGTCCAGCATGTGTTGGAGGGATGCGGAGGCGGACGAGGTGGGTAAAGCTGGAAATGCGGGATGGATGGATGATTAGTACGATGGAAGGTGTGAGAAGGGAGGAAGGAGAGTGGTGTTGGGAGTATCGAATCTAGTGATAAGGGAGAGGAGGACTGACGTTTGGACTGTTCGCGGTTTGGTTAGGTTGGCACCATGTTGGATATGAGCTTTTGACGTCGGATGAATCGCCTCTTCTCGTTTTCCCGTTCTCGTGAGCTAGAGTATCGAGTTGTACGAGTTCTATGAGCACTGTGTGCTACGATGTGGTCCTGTGGAAGTGAGGGAAGGTGTTGGCTGGTGATCCACCCTTGTCAGCACTGGATGACTGGGACTTTGTCCGGCGGAGGATGAGTGAGGAAAGCGGGTGCGAATTGGAGGATGAAGGGGGTAAGAGAGAGTGGTGGTGGATGATGCGGGAGGATGGGAGGGGATGTGTGGGTGAGTATGGTGAGGTGAGGAGGGTGGTGAGAAGGTGATGTCGTCGTCGTCGTTGACGATGATGATGATGATGCTCATTCTCACCATCATTCCACCCATTTACACGTGAACCTTCTCGTCGTCCTCTCGTGCAAAGTTGAATCTAATGTCATGTACACACACATATATATATATATATATATACACCATCGTCTACCTCTTGTATACCATCAACATCCAACAACGTCGACGTCACAGCTAACTCAACACCCCACCTCACCCTCCTCCCACCATGTCCGTCCGTACCTCCTCTAGAGTGCGCAATCCATCCACCAAACTCATCGAAGCAACAGCGCCAGACCCAACCCCTTCAGAAACATCCAGCGTCCACATCTCCAAACGTCGCAAGGTCGATACCAAATCGAATGGCGGCAAGAAGAAGAATGGGAGAGTTAGCAAGGTGATGGTGAGGCAGAAGAACAAGGACAACGAGGCGGAGGAGGGAGAGGAGGAGGGAGAGGAAGAGGAAGAAGATCTGGATAGGGTGTATTGCGTTTGTAGAGAAAAGTATAGCGCAGGAGTGAAGATGATTCAATGCGATCATTGTCTAGATTGGTGAGTTCCACATCGTTCCCTTCTCCTCTCCTTTCCTCTCTTCTACTCTCACCATCAGAGGACGAGGTCATGATACGTCCATCTTGAGAAGGAAAACAAACCACAAGTCAACTGATGATGATTTGTTTGTTTGTTTGTCTCGTCGTCGTCGTCAATAGGTTCCACTTCAAATGCATCAAAATGACACAATCGCAAGCTTCTCAGATACGTGAGTGGTGATGGGATACTTGGTTGGTTGGGTGGAAAGGAAGGGTGGAAGAGTGGAGATGCAGAGTAGACGAGTGGTCACACACACACACTCTCTCTGTTTTCACACCACACCATTAGAGAAACCCAGGATCGTACAGGTCGATGTTGAGGACTAGCGGACGTTCAGATTCGAAAGGAAGAGAGAGCATCAGGAAATCAACATCGTCATCCGTTTTACTGACTTTTATACCCTATCTACCTCTCACAACCCTATTCGACTATCGACGAAAAAAAATCATTCATCGATAATATACGATGCAACCTCCGTTCCCTCTTCCCTCTCCACTCTCCTCCTTCACACCTCCCCTCCACCTCCGATCTCCTCTCCCGCAATACCACACCCCTAACTCTCTGACCAACGGACGGGGATTCCGACTCCGATGCTCGCGTGCAGACTCTTACATCTGTTCAAAATGCAAGGAGGAGAGTGGAGGGGAGTTGAAGTCGATTCGTGAGTGTTTTGCGTGAGACGTTGGATGGTGATGAAAGGAAGTTGGTGGGTGCGCTGGATCCGGATGTCGCTTGCAAGCTTGCTCGTTCGCCGAGTGCTATTCCTCGTCGTCTTCGCTGTGCGTCTTGCAGCGGATGGGTCATCATCGTCATCTTTGTGTATCATATTGCGCGATGATTAAACAAAGATCAAGTTGTGTTATACACATGTCCATCCCCAAGGTGCAGACAGACGTCTATAATGTTTGGTGCACGGTAGTTGTCTCGCGGTGGTGGACTGTTCCAGATTGGACATGTTGGGTAGTCGTTGTAGAAGTCCTGCTGATGTGACCCTGCCCGCCCCCTTCCCTCCCCAACTCCCTTCCAGGCACCTCCGACATCACTCTTCTTCCCTCCCCACCAGGCTCCACCTCTTCACTCCCACCCAAGACCAAAACGAAGCGCGGAAAAGCAACATCATCAACTGCACGCACGTCCTCCCGCAAGAGCAAGCTGAAATCCGAAAACAACGACAACGGCGACGTGAAGGAGATGAAGGTGGAGGATGCTCCGAGTGGTGAGGATGAAGACTCGTCATCCTCGTCCAGCTCGTCATCCGATGACTCATCTGGAGAATCAATGGGTAGTGGAGATGAGGCTTGGGTGACGAAGAAGAAGAAGGTGAAGAAGGATGGATCAGGTCATCGAGCGAAGCGTGGGCATGCCGAAAGTGACAACGAGGTGAGTGTACGCGTAGACAGATGATCTAGTCATCACCTACCTAACGATATTCATTCCCCTCCCCCTTAGAACTCGGAAACGGACTCGGAGGGCGTAGCGGAAACCCCGCTCGATGGCTCATCTTCACGATCCCGCTCGTACTCCGTCGACCCCGCCGTCAAACGCGGAGCACGGCCGACCAAACGCAAGGCTTCGGGTACAGCTACCCAGTCTGCCAAACGTCGACGATCCAGTGGAGCTGCCGGCGCCGCTGTCGAACAGAAGAGCGGTGTCGAAGCGGACAAGAATTTCCCGATGCGGAAATATTGCGTCAACAAGCTCATCCCTGTTCTCGAGGGGATTTTCCTGCAATACTACCGGGAAGCTGCCGATGCTGCATCTCGACCACAGGAGCAGGACGACGGTGGCAAGTTGGATATCGATGGAGAAGCAGTCCTCGCCCTGGCCGATGAGACGCCCATCAAATTACTCTCCGAGGTGGAGGTCAAACGAGCTTGTCACCAGTACGCGGAGGAAGTAGAGCTCGCCCTGTTCAACCAGTACAAGGAGTATTCCATTGACAAGAAAATGATGGTACCCGGCGCACGATACAAGGCGCAGTTCTCCCTCGTTCATTCCTCCCTGGACAAAAACCTGCGTCCCGATCTTCGTCGCGGCATCGCCACATCCACCATCCCACCATCCCGCCTCGCCATCATGGACTCGAACGACCTTGCCACCGAGGATCAACTCAAGGAGCGTCGTCGTCTCCAGGCGGAATCGATGAAATCCCTCGTCCGCTCGGATGATTCGTACTCGCAGATCAAGTACACCAAGAAGGGTTTGGAGGACTCGGAATTACTGCAAAGGATTCAAAGCAACATTAGCAGGCGAATAGATCACGAGCCGCAGACGCCGAAGACGGATCGCGAACGTGAAGACGTCGACGAGCGGATGGCGAGCGAACATCGACCACGCCGATCGTCGGTCGCCGCCGCAGGAGACCCCTCCACGCCAAGCCGAGAAACTCCACCCACGGACGAGAGCAAATCGCCTGTTCGCGGTGCTACCACCGCCACTGCCACACCCGAAGCTGGACCGTCTCGACCTCCACCACGACTCTCGTCGTTTTCCCTGAGTGCTGTCCTCGGGACCTCCACCGCGACTCAACAGATGGACTATGGCGACGACTCGATCGACGATGACGTCCTACCTGGTTTCGCAGATACCAATTCCGGCGGCTTTGACGAGGACGCCATCTACCTGGCTTCAGAACGAGGGACGACTCCCGTCGAAGATCAATGGGAACCACCTGCCAAGGTCGTCACTCCGGATGACGAGTTTAGAAAACTCCCCGTCGTGTGGACTGGGCATGTGAGTGGTGTGGTAAGAGGGCTTGGATGTGTTCGTTGGCGCTAACTTTTATCCCCCCCCCCTCCCTCTCCTCAGATCCTCAACCCGGCCGACCCGGAAAACTCTCCACCGCTCGTGGAAGGTCGCCAAATCGGTGGCCGAGACCTCACTCTCCTGCCGCACATGTGGCCGTTGTTGATCCCCCATGACCCGATCCATCTGGTCGGGAGAGTGCCCACCAATGACTCGGCCAGATATCTATTGAATTGCAGACTCAGTCCGGCCAAGGAGTTGATCATCGTGGCGTTCATCCCGAAGAATGACGAGGAGAGGAAGAGGTTCGATGCGTTGAAAGATTTTCATGTCTCACGAGGGTGAGTCCAGGCATTTTCTCTTTATCTCTCGCTGTGTTACCAAGCCCACGACTGATGCGCATCTCCTGACAGGCGGCACGGCGTTTCAACTCCTTACGCGGCTCCACCTCCCGGCGCCCCCAAGGAGGTGTACATCGTCCCTCTAACTCCTGGGGAAAACTTCGAGTTTCTCGATCTGATGGATCGATATATCCTACCCGAGGGCCACACGATGGATTTGCTGTTGGGGGTTTTCATCATTCCGAAGAGTAGGGAAGAGGTGATGACGATGGCGATGGCTGCGCCACCTCCTCCAGTGGTGTCAGCGCAAGCGCCAGCACCGGTTGCCATCCCTGGCATGGCAGGAAATGACCTTTCTTCACTCCTGGCGTCCCTCAAACCCGAAGCCATACAATCAATGTTGGCGGCTTCCAAGTCGCAACATCCCTCAATGCCACCTTTCCCACCGTCAATGCCACCATACGGCGGGCAATCCCTCAACCCGACCAGCCACGCCATCATCGGTCTCGGACATGTGATGCCGCCGCCGCCATTGATTCCTTCGGCAGATGGAAACTCCATGTTGGTATCCACGCCACATGGGATGACGCCGCCTGCTAGTGCCTCTCCACCCGTTCATCCCAGTCGGATGAGGTTGATGGAACGCGGGCAAGAACGTGGGCAGGGGCAAGGACAGCAGGGACATGACCATAGGTATCACCAGGGAGCAGAGCCGGGACGACAAAGAGGACGATGGGATCGATGGGAGTGATGGGATGGTAATTCTTTGTATCGGTTAGCAACCAGCTCAGGCAAATGAACGGAAACGCGTGTGACGTGGCGAAGAAGCTGGGCATGCATTTGTTGACAACCAACCACCTCCCGGATTTCATACCTGCTTTCTATACTTTACTCTACTTGTCCTCTACTTGTCCTCTATACCTTGCCTCAACTCCCCACACATATCATGAGCGCAGCCGAGAAGAATGGTAAAGTCCCCGTCGCCGACGTGCCGGACGAGGAGGAGGAGGGGGAGCAAGGTGACGACGAGGATTATGAGATTGAAGCCATCTTGAATCATCAGAGTAGCAAGGCCAAGGTGAGTGAGGACGTCAGGCTGTAGGTCGCAACTGAGAGTGAGGATGCGCATATGAGACGGGAAAAGGAACAGTTTGATGATCGTTGCAAGGATTGCGAATGGGAAGATGTTTAACGCTGAGAGTAACCCCTCAACTGATCGCGTCGTTGCTTTTGTCGAATGTTCTTGGTCCGATCAAATCAGCGCGGATGGGAGTGTAAGTCCTCTGCTCCCCGCTCTCATCATCTTATTCGTACGAACTTCTCACATGACATCCTCCTCGTAGACCTCGTTTCTTGGGTCGGATATGGACCAGAACACAACTCCTGGGTCGTCGAAACTGATTTGTGAGTGGAACGAGGATGATCGATGATGGATGAGAGGTGGCAGCTGATCTATCTGTGCCATCGTCTCCCATCGCCTCCCATCGTCTCCTCCCTGACCCCTCCGCTTCTTCACACAGCCTCTCTCACGATCTCATTGACGAATACTGGGCCAAGAACGGCGGCAGGCCCGTCAAATCCGGGAAACAGACCGGTCGACCTTCCAAATCCTCGCAGGCGGCCTCAGCTCCAGCGGCCTCCTCGTCAGCTCGAAAACGCCGAAACGCATCGCCAGTCGAACGATCCATCGATGTCGACAAACCTACCTCATCCAAACGACATCGTGGAGTTTCTTCGGGGTCGAACGTAGAGGACGGCGTAGGGGAAGATGATAACGAGGTGTTCGCAGAGACCCATATGGACCCTATGGATGCTTACAAGGATCTAGCGGACTGGGAAGATAAAGTCGCGACAATCGAGACCATCGAGAGAGGGGCCAACAACAATCTGGTAGTCTACATGATCATGTGAGTGGTGTCGGGGCACGGAATCAAGGGAAATGGTCGTCGCTGACGAATAGTTTGCGAGCTACTTAGGGTCGGCGGGGAGAAAACAGCGCAGGATGTCGAGACGGCTTACAAGAGGTGTCCAATGAAGGTGCGGAGGCCTATCAATGGCGAAATCTTCTCACGACACGGGTTGATCTGATGGTTGCAATGTACCCGCCTCAGATGTTCAAATTCTACGAGAGCCACCTTAGATGGCGACAGGCGTAAAGATGGACGATGGGTCCTCCTGGCTGCGTTCTAGAATCCTCGTCATTTCTTGTGCCCTTGCTGGCGCTCCTTTTCTTCTTGTTCTTCCTCTTTTTGCTTTGGGATCCGGTTGTTGTGGGCCTTCGTATGGATCGTATGACATGTCCTATTCATCAAATGTCTGGGACTGCCCCCTCTCTCTCTCTTCTCTCCTACAACAAATCCTCAGGCTTTGCCAGATCCTCCAAAACCAATGGCTTAGGCCCTACCAATCTGAAATCTGCTCCCTTCTTGGCTTTGTTGAGTGTGGCAGCAGTGGCAGACTCATATCTCCATTTCTCCTGGAGAATAGGGTTGAGACGGCCCTCAATGCGCTCAAGGATACCACGGCCAATGATGGGAAGGAACTTGAATGCATGTCCTGAGTCCTGATGAGTGGTAGTTCCAAATGCATGTTAGCATATGTCAACAATGACAGCTCTATCACTCACACCGGAGGCAACAACCAAGTTCTTAAGCTTGGGATGATAATCAATCAACCAATCCCCAGTTGGTGTATCCATGTACCAACACATCTTTGTATACTTGAATGGTCTGTTAGCCAACTCTGGATATAGCTTTGCAAGCTCAGTTCGAAGTCTGGAGATCTCCCATTTGGGTATCATGCCATCTTCACCCCCTGGAGACAACACAGTGTGAGGGGTAGAGGCAGAAACATTACCTCCAGCAGGCTGGATGTTATTTATACCAGAACCATGGAGATTAAGCTGCAGTACGTTGGATGAAGTCGGAGGCAGGATTACAAATTCATTATCCACGTTCATGACCTGTCAAGGGCAAAGCCAAGGCGAAATTGCTCAAGGAGAGTCCTGCCCACGCCTGGATGACAGAGAGTGACAAGGCTCACCACAGGCATGTTAGCATAACCTTCCGCTTCCTCCTCTGTGAGTTGAATGGCCGCAACACCATGTCTGCCATCCACCCTATGTCAGCATGTCAGTTCCTTAGAAGAAACAACCTGTACCATCTCACCCAGTAGCTTGCATACCATTATGTTCCTCACGAGTCTCACCCAACGTCTTGGCAAGGAAATATGCAGTCCTGTGTAGGCAAGGGATACGGTGGATAAGTCACAACTAGTGAGTAGCGAAAGAAGCAAAACCCGTACCAAGGTCCGGTGGCAACCTGATTTGCCACCCCTTAGCCAAGATTAGTTTTCATTCACCTTTCTATACCCTGCTCACACTCACCACAACTAAATCCCCTTCCAACACCTCCCCATTCTGACTCCTCACACCCTTTATTTTTCCATCCTCCTCTACAAAACCTTCCACCTCCCACCCAGTCTTGATGACACCACCCATTCTTCCAACCCTCTTGATAGCCACTTCCATAGCCCTTCCTGCTTCTACCCACCCACCTCAGGGATTGAATACACCATTGAAGTGGGTAGAGGGAGGGGATTGAACACGGATTGCTGTGTAAAGGATTGGACCAGAGATATCTACAGCTCCAATTCTGGATCCATGGAGAGTTATTGCAATCTCCTCATAAGGTTTGAATGTACCTTCAGGTTCAGCTGAGCAGGATATGCACCCAGATCTATACGTGGGATGGAAAGGGTATTGATTCAATTGAGAACCCAGGCATTCTTGTCTCTGCCAGGTCTTAAAAAAAATGGCAAGACATACTGATGGAAAGTGCCCTCCCATTCTGGCGATCCCCACATCTCAACACACTCAATGGTCATATCTGCAAGTGTTCTGTCCCTATAGTCTCCAGCTCTCACGACCTGTACATGGGAAATCAGTCAAAGATTCATCGCAGCCTTGACCCTACATGTGGAATCATCACGCCAGCAAGCTCCGTGCCTTGCAAAACGGTGGAAAGATGGGCCAAACATGAACTCACTCTGCTGATAGCATTACTAGCCCCATCAATAGCAGGAAGACTGGTGGCCTTGTCGAGAATGGTGACGTTATACTTGTTGGATAATAACATCCAGAAGGCAGTAGATATGCCAAAACAACCAGAACCAATGATGATGACATTGGTTTTGGTGGAAGTGATCGAAGAGTTGGAAAAGGTGGCGGTGGTGGTCATGGTCCTGAAGCTGTCTATTGTGAATGTTAGTTGATTGCTGGTGTGAAGTATATCTCACCGAGAGATGCGATTTGCTACAAGGAAAGTCAACCTTTGCTTCCCCTTGTTTTGCATTCAAAGGTCAGATGGGTGGTGGGGGGAGGGGGGCAGGGGGGAAAGGGACGATCCCGAGTCCCAACGGCATGCGATGATGTCATCCTGAAGGAGCTGATGGACTCCGCCTTGTCCGCAGGACTCCGCCATGCAGCAACGACGCCGCCTGCAGCCGGTTCCATCAAAGGGAGCGTCAGTGGCCTAAAAAGGACGAATGTAATGGTGAAAGTCTCCAGTCCGGCACTGCTTCTCGGTCAAATCGTGCCAACCTGCCCGCGCTGTTATTTTCTTGCATCGTTCCTGGATCTATCTATCCTCCCGACCTCTCATCCACAAGAGGCGGTCGTTGACAACCATTCCGAGGTCCGGAAGGTGAATGACGGCGGCAATGTTTGCCAAAGTAGGCACCCGAAACTTCAGCATTGAGTTTGCCATAACGTATTCAATGAAAAAAGTCAAACTCGCATACAAGCAATCTCTTTCCATTCGCAAGAGCCAAACCTCTCAATCTACAACTAAATCCTCGGGCTGTGCTAGATCCTCCAACACCAATGGCTTTGGCCCTTCTATCCTGAAGTCTGCACCTTTCTTGGCTGTGTTGTAGAGTGCAGTTGAGGAAGACTCATATTTCCATTTCTCTTGGAGGATAGAGTCAAGTTTCCCTTCGATGCGTTCAAGGACACCACGACCAATGATGGGAAGGAACTTGAATGCATGTCCCGAGTCCTAATGAGTGGTATTTCCAAATGCATGTTAGCATATGTCAACAATGACAGCTCTATCACTCACACCGGAGGCAACAACCAAGTTCTTAAGCTTGGGATGATAATCAATCAACCAATCCCCAGTTGGTGTATCCATGTACCAACACATCTTTGTATACTTGAATGGTCTGTTAGCCAACTCTGGATAAAGCTTTGCAAGCTCAGTCCGAAGTCTGGAAATCTCCCATTTGGGTATCATGCCATCTTCACCCCCTGGAGTTAGGACAGTGTGGGGGATCGAAGCAGAGACTGTACCAGATCCAGCAGGCTTGATATTGGTAATACCAGACCCATGAAGAGCAAACTTCAGGACATTGGAGGAGGTAGGAGGGAGGATGTAGAACTCGTTGTCGATATTCATGATCTGAGGGGCGGAGGTATGTTGTTGGCAGGAAAAAGATGGTGGTAGATGGAGTACAAAACAGAGGTGACGCTTACCACGGGCATATCGACGTATTGTTTAGCTTCCTCGTCTGTGAGTTGGATGGTTGCAATACCATGTCTACCATCCGACTCGGCGTCAGCAGGTCAATCCCTGTGTATTACATCCACAACTCACCCAGTAGCTTGCATACCATGATGTTCCTCCTCAGTTTCACCTAGTGCCTTGCCAAGAAGATGAGCGGTCCTGTGTCGGATGTGTGTCTGATTAACATTGCACGTTTATATGCAAAAGGCCGGCCCTCAGGAGAACGTACCAAGCACCCGTAGCAACCTGACTTTTAGTAATCAGCTTTTTTGGTGCCAGTCTATATCTCCATCTTTCCTGCATTCACTCACAACAACCAAGTCCCCTTCCACCATCTCCCCATTCTGACTCCTCACTCCCTTGATCATTCCATCCTTCTCTACAAACCCTTCAACCTCCCACCCAGTCTTGACAATCCCACCCATTCTTCCAACCCTCTTGATTGCCACTTCCATAGCTCTTCCTGCTTCTACCCACCCACCTCTGGGATTGAAAACACCATTGAAGTGGGTAGAGGGAGGGGATTGAACACGGATTGCTGAGAAGAAGTTGGAACCAGAGATGTCCATGGCACCAATCTGACAAGCATGGAGAGTTTCCGCAATCTCATCATATGGCTGGTACGTACCTTCAGGTTGGGAAGTGCAGGAAATGCATCCTGACCTGTTGCATTTTGGTGAATGGTATTCATGGTCCGAGCTGTTCTTATATGGCAAATCCAAAGGGAAGACTTACCGATGGAAAGTACCTTCCCATTCGGGTAATTCCCACATTGCAACACCTTCAATGTTCATAGCTGCTAGAGTCTTGTCCCGATAATCTCCAGCTCTGACGATCTGCAAGAATGAGAAGGAAAAAAATGAAGGCAGGTCGAAAGGGTTTTTCATTGTCCGCTCTTCATACACGGGAGGAGGAAAGGAGGGGGTCAGGTGGGACAAGGATAGGCAACTCACCTTGTTGATATCATTACTAGCACCATCAACAGCAGGAAGAGTAGACGCCTTGTCAAGGATAGTCACAATGTATCGACCAGATGATAGCATCCACAAAGCGGTGGAGACACCAAAGCAACCAGAGCCGATGATGATGACACTGGTCTTGGTTTGAGTGGTGGTCTCAGGCTTGGTGGCGGTAGTAGTAGTAGTGAGAGGAGTGGTGGTGCTGGACATGATGATGTGAGAGCGCTGGGTTGTGGATACGAGTGAATGGATGATAGTGGTGATGATGATCAGAGAGGTATGTGCTACGACAAAGGCCGTTGGGATGACAATAGGATGTCAATAGGGAGATACCGATCTCCTTTGATTCCTCCTGTCCCCCTCCTCCTATCCCCCTCCCCATACGGGTATGAAGCGGACCGGAGAACGAAAAAGCAATCCTTGACGACGATGATCCATCCAGTTGGAACATCGATGATCCGAGCTTTTGCGGCTGAAACAGCGCGTTGGGAGCACTCGCACTCTCCTATCTGCCGCCTCTCTCTCTTTCTTTCTTTCCCCTCCATAAACGTCGATCCCATCGATTATTTTCCTCCTCCTATACCTGATTCAGCTTGTTGCTTTCACATCTCCCGGTGAGAAGCATCGGCGTTCGCGAGTGAGCGGTAGTAGCATATCGTATCAGGTAGACCATATATATATATATATACAATGTTCTCCCCATTCTCGACCCTCCCCCCTCCTCCCTTCCCCGTTCCCACTCATTCCGTCCATCATGCTTCCACTCAAATCCACTCTCTTCCTCTCGCTGATCACCACCACCCTCGCCATCCCCGCTTCTCACGTCAATCACGATGTCCACCGTCGTCTCGCTCCAAGCGCAACAGCCACTTCCATCTCGATCCCAACCTCCGAAGTCACTCGTATGCAGCAGATCCTGGATCTTCAACGTGTGCCTGCCGCGCAGATAGGTGGTGATTCTCTCGTTCCATATCAAGGCTTCTCGGCCGGTCAGACGTGAGTTTTCGGAGGGATCCCTTCGTCCAGACAGCTCGCACCTTTCTCGCTAATGCGTTTTGGGCCATGTTTCCTGCGGTGATTTCAGCATTTCTTTCCAAAATCAGTCGAAGAATGCTTTGAGAAACTTGGACTGGTTTGGATTTCAAGCAAAGTTGAATTGGTAAGTTGGAGGGTTGAGCGAATTGAGACGAGGCATCCAAACCCCCTTCCGCCGCTTGACAGTTTCGATCAATACGTTACCACTATCGAGAACACAAAGTGAGTGTTCCCATCCCTCCCCACCACATCATCAGTCGAATCAAAGCTCATCAAACGAGATACTAGGATCCATTTCATTCACCAGAAATCTTCAGCCCCAAATGCTATCCCCCTTCTCCTCATCCACGGTGTAAGTCCGTCTTTCCTCTCCCCCTCCATTTTGGCTGTCCCTACCTCTCACTGAACGTCCCCTCCCTCCAGTGGGGAAGCACAATCTCCGAATACATGAACGTCATCACCCCTTTAATCACCCCAGGTTCCGCAACCAACGTTACCGGCGTTTCCTTCAACGTAGTCGTCGTTTCACTTCCAGGAACGGGGTTGAGTCAATTGGTACAAGCAAACGCATCGACACCTCATGATGTGGCGAGGATCTTCGACACGTTGATGACGGGAGTGTTGGGGTATAGTCATTATGTAGCTCAGGGAGGTGAGTGTAGAATGGGAAAAGTCAGCGAGAGGGATGAGGGACTTATCGTACTGGTGGGTCGTGGTGTTGGTGGAATCAGGTGATTTCGGTGCCATCTACTTGAGACAACTTCAAGTGTACTACGCCAAGACTTGTGTTCTTGCGTGAGTTGATTCCATGGTTGTTCCACCCAGATAAATGCATTTGAAAAAAAGGCTGATATCACTTCGTGATGCTTGATCCCGTACAGCATGTTCCAAGGTTTCCCAGCTGCTCAACCTAACAATTCTATTCCAACCACTCAATTACCAATCTATGAACAGAGGTTATTGAAATACGTCGCTCAGTTTTCGGCAACTGGTCTTGGGTGAGAGAGTCTCTCTCTTTTTCGTCTATGGGTGGGTGGCGAACAAGTTGCTGACAAGAGGAAAGCTGCGACTGCTGCTCAGATACTTGATCGAACACGAAACCAAACCTTCCACCATCGGATTAACCCTCCAAGATTCCCCACTCTCCGCTTTAGCTTGGTTGGGAGAAAAGTATATGATGATCGGTGGATGGTCGAATTTGACTGCGGCAGGGAATCAAACGTTGTGGGATGATCTTGTTCAAGTCGTGAGTCGACGGGGCGAGGTGTTTGATCGGGACCTGCTTCCGACCCCAAGCTGATGTTGGTGACTCCGCTTTGCTCGCTCGCCGGTGTTACCAGATCGCTTACTACCAACTCACTCGATCAACTGGAACCGCCTTGGTTCAATATCACCTCGCTCAAGACACCTTCATCTTCGATGCCTTCTACACCAATCCAGCTGGACAAGCGCCTTTCGCTTTACAGCATTTTGAAGGGGAATTCTTCTTATCCCCGAGTAGTTGGGTAGCACAGGCTGGACCATTGATATGGAAGACTTATCATCCGTGAGTTTTGGGCAACCCCACCTCGGGGTTTTCAAGTTGGAACGACGTTCAGCAAGCTAAAGAGTTATTATCTGGTTCAACAGCTTTGGAGGTCACTTTGCAGCCTTGGTAAACCCAGCAGACTTCGTTGCAGACTGCAGGACCTTCTTCGGGACATACTACGCGAATCAAGTCGTAGCGGTGTCGTAAAGTTGAGAATTCCCCGTGAGGCGACAACGACGATGACGACAACGAACATCAACACTCTCTATGCGATGCTTACATATAATACTCTATTTTTCTTTGGTATCCTCATGGATTAGGAGTGGTTAGTTGACGATAGGCAAACGAGTAAAATAAGACAGAAAAAAAAAACTTTTGGGACCGTAATGACGATGACATGACCCCGTACACTCCTCCTATTCGTCTCCTTGACAACGTCCCCAATCGGGTGAAATCCACCCATCACAAGAACTTCATCTTACTTGGTCTGTGGGTGATTGCACATCTATTCATCAGACAAAATCGCCCTATTCACTCGTGGACCACCCCAGAATTTAACTCACCTCATACGCATAACAACACCCATAGCGACTAATCCCAAACCCAAATCGAATGCTGCGATTCTCATCGCGAAAGATCTAATACAAACGTTTATCATCAGCCTGTGGGTTTTGTTGGAAGATTGAGGCATATAACAAGAGCAAGACATAGACTCACGAATGTCCAATACTCCAATCACTCCAACTACCTCCTAGGTGAGCTACGACGAGTATAGAAGGGAGGAGGAAATATCCACTTAGACGATGATATTTATACATGGATTTGAAGGCGGGGTTCGAGATTGAGAGTGAATGAGCGATACCGCCGATTAAAGATTGTCCGATCTGGATTTTAAGGGCAGGGATTCTCAGAATCAGCCTATCTATTCCCCGCTTCTTGAGAACGAGGGAGACACTCACCATCCACAAGACGACAATCAGTCCTCCTAATCCATGCCAACTTGTGAAATGCTTAGCTCCATGTGAATGTTTATTATACCACATTGCAGAGACACCTATTGCGAATAGAGGGAGTGCGAGGACTAGGAGAAGGATTTGATGGATACGGAAAGCACGTTGACGAGTTGTTGATGGGGAGGGAGTTGATTGGAGGGATTGGATTGCTGGGTGGGTGGAATCATCGGCGAAGTTTTGTTTTTCAGCATCAACTTGTATCGAAACGCAGATCCAAGAGGAAGAGACATAAACAAACGCACAGCGAATTGCAAATGTGATTCCTAACGATTGCATTGTTGGATGGAGAGCGAACCAACCGAGTTTAGATCCTCCATTTGAGAAGATGAGATATTGAGTGATGGGTAGGAAGAGAGTTAGACCGATCTGGGGAGAGGGAGAGGAGATTAGGAAATTGTCACTTTTGGATATGATGTGTCATCGTATGTGGGACTAACGATAACACAACCGAATCCTATCCTATCCATATTCATCCTAATCTTCGATGGTACTTTCTCCTGTTCCTTGGTATCCGTGTCGATATGCTGAATAGCTAATTCGGTATCTGTTGAGGTTGAGAGTGTTCGATGGAGATGATCGTGATGGATGGCGTTGTTATTGATTAAGAGGGGTTGGGATTCGTGAGTGGTGTTGGTGGTGGTCGTGTTGGACATGGTCAAGGTAGAGGAGTGGGATGGTAGGGGAAACACGTGCGAGAGGTAGGTGGACTGACTATATTGCCAAACGATTGATTGCTGTGATTACAATTTAAACTCGACGAGCTCCATGTAATATACCCCGCTCTGTTGGCCACATATGCACACACACACACGCACGCTACACATACGTAGCACGCTATACCCCAACTGCCGATTGTTTGATTACTGATTATGTCCCAAACTCCCGATCCCAACTTTTGTTCTTGTTTTCATTTGGAGCGACGGGCAACGCCGAATCTCGATTTCCATTCGGGCCGGGGGGCGTAACCTCCACTTTCCGCGGTGCGGCGGGCGAAACTGGCCCAAAGTATTTTCACGTGTCGGTGAAGGAGCCCGGGCGCCAGAGAGAGAGGAGAGCCTATCGTTGGTCGTCAGCTTATTCCAACTTGATATTATTTACTCTTCCCTTACATCTTCATAGTCGGGTGGATGTACAGGATTGACCACAATCTCTTCCTTCGGCATCTGACAATACCCACCGACTCATCGTCAACGTCTCTCCTATCTCCCTCTTTTTTTCTTTCCTTTTTTGGGCCGCTCATACCCACTCCTCCTCCACCTCCACCTCAAATCTCGTCTCTGAATAGGAAGGGCCGTGTCACCTCGTTTCGACATCCGACATCATGATCTCAATTCTCGACATTTACACCCTACTTCTCACTCCTCCACCTCCCTCCTCCCACGACAAGGTATACCACCTCCCTCCCACATGTTCTCTCAAATCAACATTCCATCATCCCTTCTCTCGTTCTCGCGACTTTGACTTTTCTCAATGTTTCGAATATTGGGTGGTGTTGAATGTCCCGATGGTGGTATTTGGATTGATTGCGATATGGCAGTTGGTTAGGATTAGGAATGGCAAGTGGGGTAGGAGAAGAGAGAGATGGGGCTCGAGTTTGAGCAAGTTGAGAGCGAAGATGGTGAGTTGGGTGTTTTTTTTTTTTTTTCCCTTCTTTTTGGCCCAGATGGGGTTGGGAAAAGGATGGCTGACGACTTAACGGCGGTGCGTTGGGGTGGCCAGGCATTTTCAATCCTCGCTACCATCCTCTCTATCATCACTCTCGGTCTCATCATATACCACCTCTCTCAACCTAAACCTCTCATATCAAACCTAATCATCCTCCCACTCTCTCTTCAAATCATAACCTACCTCATCCTCACTCATCTCCTCCATTCAACACATTACTACTCTATACGATCATCATCTCTCATCTTAACGTTCTATCCCATCTGGTTGATCATCTCCGCAATCGTCATTAGGACACATGTATCGATCGGAAGAGGTCTCACGAGGAATCATGGACATTCAACAACGTCAACCCCCACTACCCTTGTCGAAATCGCTTTCAGTATGTGGATATCATCCATCGCTTTCGGAGGTATATCATGGATCATCGAATGTTTCGGACCGGAACCAGATTCAATCAGATTAATAGAGGATAAAGATGGATATCACAGATTAGCTATACCTACCACTACATCTGCAGGCACACATGAGGATGGATTAGCACCGATTGAGGAAAACGCGATAAGGCAACATTTGGATGATGATGAAGATGAATTGGAGGAAGAAACTCCGATGTTGAGAGCGAATATTTATTCGATTTTAACGTTTGCTTGGTTGACTCGTGAGTAGGAGGGGGATGGGTTTGAGGGAATGGGAACCAAAACCATGGGTGCCATTTGCAATCTAACATTTCTCTGGTTTTCTTCATCCCGCTCAGCCATGATGAAACTAGGTTCCAAACGTTATATCACAGAGGATGACATGTGGCCTCTCCCAGCGAGTGATGCTGCTGAATCTTTAAACGCTCGAGTCACTACCGCATGGCGACATCAACAAGACCTAGTAACAACAGGACGTAAAAAACGAGCCTCATTGAAAATTGCACTCGTTCAAGCTTTCGGTTGGCCTTATCTCATCGCCGGAATCCTCAAAGCTTTATACGATCTTTTGAGTTTTGCTCAACCTCAAATGTTGAGATTGTTATTGAGCTTTGTTCAATCGTATGCTCCATCTTCGTTGGTTGGTGACGACATACCAAAAGGTGCTCAAGAACCGGTTAGAGGCTATGCGATCGCTATTGGCATGTTCCTATTGGCGAACATGGCTACCGCTTTATTACATCAATACTTTGATAGGTGTTTCTCTACTACCATGAGGATTAAAGGAGCGTTGGTCACGTTGATCTATAATAAGAGTTTGGTGTTGAGTAATGGAGAGAGGGGTGGAAGGACAACGGGGGATATCGTTAATCTACAGAGCGTGTAAGTCTAGAGTGGAAGGCTTCGCACGTTGAGCTTGAACGGGCGTGTGGGAGTTTTAATTGACGGCTGACTCGATATTCCCCACCACACAGCGACGCTGTTCGTATAGCCGACTTGTGTCAATATGGTCACATTGCGTGGTCTGGACCATTGCAGATCATCCTCGCATTCATTTCGCTCTATAACCTCCTTGGATGGCAGGCGTTCATGGGTGTCGCAGTCATGGTCATCTCGGTGAGTACAGTAGGATGGGGATTCGAAGTCGGACTTGGGGGCTGATACTCTTTGGTGCGATTGCCCCCACCCTCCCCAACACCAGCTCCCCATCAACACAGCCATCGCTCGGAAGCTCAAGACTTTGCAAAAGGAACAGATGAAGAATAAGGATGCACGGACGAGATTGATGAATGAGATCTTGACCAACATCAAGAGCATCAAGGTGAGCAGTCGGAGCTAATGATCTCACGAACAAGGCCCTCACTTAACACACCCGCCGCCCCTCCCCGCACATCCAGCTCTATGGCTGGGAAAAATCATTCTCGGAACGCGTCCTCGACGTCCGTAACAATCGAGAACTCCGCATGATCCGTCGGATCGGTATCACCAACGCCTTCTCCTTCTTCTTCTGGGCATCAACGCCGTTACTCGTCGCGTTTGCGAGTTTCGCAACGTTCGCGCTCACTAGCGATGTCCCCTTGACTAGTGAGAGGATTTTCCCCGCTATCAGTTTGTTTCAACTGTTGTCTTTCCCTCTGTGAGTGTTGGTGACTATGTCGACTTTACAACACGTCCTCATGCGAATGTCGTAACCCCTCAGCGCCATGTTCTCCAATATCATCAGCTCGATCATCGAGGTGCGTGTGCGTGTGTTGGCTTGAGAGGCGCTTGGATTGACGCCATCACTTCCACCAGGCCATCGTCTCCGTGGGTCGTCTTGAAACGTTCCTGAATGGCGAAGAACTCCAAAAGGACGCTCGCACGCTTATTCTACCAGGCCAGGAGAACGGCTATGCTACTCCCTCACGACGCGACGACGTTGTCACCATCGAGAACGGTGAATTCAAATGGAATACTTCAACTATCGAGCCAACTCTCCAGGACATTAACCTTTCTATCAAGAAGGGCGAACTTGTCGCTGTGTTGGGTCGAGTAGGTGATGGCAAGACCAGTCTGTTGTCCTGCATTCGTGAGTACCTCGTGTATAGGTGCATGGGCGTCGCGCTCAACTTACCTCCCCCCCTTCCCCCACCAGTCGGCGAGATGACTCGCACCGACGGCAAGGTCGTTGTCCGTGGCGACATCGCATATTTCTCCCAATCCTCGTTCGTCCTCAGCGCCACCATCAAAGACAACATTGTTTTCGGGCACAGACTCGATGAGGACTTTTACCAGACCGTCCTCGACGCCTGCGCTCTTCGACCCGATCTTGCTGTCCTGCAGCAAGGCGATCTCACCGAGGTTGGCGAGAAAGGTGTATCCCTCAGTGGTGGTCAAAAAGCGCGAATTGCACTGGCTCGTGCCGTCTATGCCCGAGCCGATATCTACCTCTTGGACGACCCTCTCAGTGCCGTCGATGCACACGTCGGCAAGCACATCTTCGATCACGTTATTGGACCACGAGGTCTCCTAAAGGGCAAGGCGCGGATCCTCTGCACCAATATGGTGACGTACTTGCCAGACACGGACGACATCATCATGCTACGTCGAGGAATCATACTCGAGCAAAGCGACTACCAGACTGTGAGTGGGACTCGGGTGTTCGGGTGTTCGGGTGATGATCTGACGACCTCCACATCTCTAGGCAATGACCCATCCCGAAGGCGAGCTTTACAAGCTGATCACCGGGCTGGGCAAACAATCCGCTGAAGGCCCTAGCGAAGATGAGACCTCGGCTTCTCCCACCATCGTGGCAGAGGACGCTTCCGATGCAGACCTGAAGAGCGAGGTCGACGAGGACGAGTTGAGGCAGCCAAAGATTGAGAGGAGATTGTCCATTGCCACTATGCGGCGAGCTTCGATGCTCACGACCCGTGAAGCCAAGCTGGAGGCGATTCGCGATCTCAAGGAGAGCTCTCGTCCGAAGGAGCAGCAAGAGAAGGGCAAGGTAAAGACAAAGGTTTACCTTGACTACATCAAGGCGGCTTCCAGGATGGGTGTCGCTGCATTCTTGCTTTGCATCTTTTTAGCTCAGGCGACATCGATCTGTGAGTGCTGACAGTGATGCGGTCGAGCTCGGCTGACCGTCGTGTTCACTGCAGTGGGTAACGTTGTCCTCCGATACTGGGGCACGGAAAATGCGAAAGAGCGTTCGAACGCTCACACGGGTACGTTGCCGATGAGCTGGCATCGATTACACCTTAGCTGACCCAGGCACCACAACAGGACGGTACCTCTTCGCTTACGGCGTGAGTGTACTCTTTAGCACCGTTCTGCTGCCACCCCGACTAATATCAAAGTACCTCCCTTACAGATGGTCGGTCTCAGCAGCTCGATCTTATCCGTTGCAGCCACCGTCATCCTCTGGGTTTACTGCGCCGTTCGCTGCTCTCGCGAACTGCATGACACCGCGTGAGCATCGAGCCATCCTCCCCATCTTTGATCATTTGACTGACGCCACTACTGCGTTTCAGATTCGCGGCCCTCATGCGATCGCCCTTGTCATTCTTCGAGCTTACCCCGCAGGGACGGTGAGTGTTGGCGACCCTGCGACGTGTTTCCCTGCTGACGCCTCCCCATTCCCCAGCATACTCAACCTGTTCTCCCGTGACATCTTCGTCGTTGACGAGGTCTTGGTCCGTGTTTTCTCTGGATTTTTCCGCACCTTTGCCTCGATCGTGGGCGTCCTTGTCGTCGTCGCGTTTGGTGCTCCCATCGTCCTCCTCGCCGTCATCCCCATGGCTTTCATCTATCGGATCATCATGCGATACTATCTGAATACTTCGCGGGAACTCAAGCGATTAGACGCTGTGTCCAGGAGTCCCGTCTTTGCTTGGTTCGGAGAGACTTTGAGTGGGGTGTCGACTATCAGAGTGAGTTTGCGAATTCGTTGCTTGCCAGGAGACTGCCACTGATCGGACCGTCGTCTCTACTCTCCAGGCCTACGGACAACAATCGCGGTTCATCGCAACTAACGAGGCTCGACTTGACCGTAATCAGTGCTGCTACATGCCAGCGATGAGCGTGAACCGATGGTTGGCTGTGAGTCAAACAGTCCGCGTTGACTAGCGAACGCTCAACCCCTTGCTCTCTATGCCTTCTAGGTCCGCCTCGAAGCTCTCGGTTCCTGCCTCATGTTCGCTGCCGCTCTTACGTCCGTCACTGCCATGCTCGTTAACAGGAGCGTCGACGCTGGTCTCGTCGGTCTGGTCATGTCGTACGTGATCAGCGTAACAGGTGCTCTCAACTGGGTAGTCCGTTCTGCGAGTGAGGTGGAACAGAACATTGTGTCGGCGGAGCGAAGTCAGTGCTTGGTATCATGCTACTCATTCCTCTTGCTGACATACCTTCCCAACAGTCCTCGGATACACCCATTTACCATCCGAGGCTCCTGCGGAGATCCCGGAAAACAAGCCTGCCAAGTCATGGCCTCACACAGGTGCCATCGAATTCAAGAACTACTCTGCGCGATACCGACCCGAGCTTGATTTGTGCTTGAAATCAATCTCACTCAGGATAGAAGGTGGCGAGAAGATCGGAGTGAGTCTGACGTTCAATCGCTCTGTGTATGCCGCCCTGACCCCCCCTTCCCCCCGCTTTCTCCAGGTATGTGGCCGAACTGGTGCCGGAAAATCATCCCTCACCCTCGCTCTTTTCCGTATCATCGAAGCCGCCTCGGGTAAGATCGAGATTGATAACGTCGACATTGCGTCAATCGGTCTTCAAGACCTCCGCAGCGTAATCTCGATTATTCCACAAGACCCTCAACTTTTCGAGGGTACTCTTCGTGGCAACATCGATCCCACGAACGTGGCTTCCGACGCGGACATTTGGCGGGCTCTTGAACAGAGTTATCTGAAGGATCATGTCATGCGGAATATGGGTGGTAGCTTGGATGCCGAGGTGACGGAGGGTGGTGCCAACATGAGTGCTGGTCAACGGCAATTGATATGCTTTGCGAGAGCTTTGTTGAGGAGGACAAAGGTGTTGATTTTGGATGAGGTGGGTTGCGCGGAAGGCTTTGCCGCCCCGTGTGTGTTGTCTTGACTTCTGACCTGGGAATAACGGTGCGTGCTTTACGAACAGGCCACGAGTTCGATCGATCTCGAAACGGACGAAGCAGTTCAACGAATCCTCCGAGGTTCGGACTTTAAAGGCGTGACGACAATAACTATCGCTCATCGAATCAACACCATCATGGACTCTGACCGAGTGGTTGTCCTGGATCAAGGTAGATTGACGGAATACGATACGCCTGAAGCATTGTTGGCGAACAAGGATAGCATCTTCGCCGGTTTGGTGCTGGAAGCCGGTCTGGGTGGAACGGAGAATTCGGGGAGGGGTAGTAAGCAGACCAGTAGGGCAGTGAGCAGAGCTGCGAGTGTCAAGGAAAAGAAATAGATCGGATGGATGTATGGTACCGCCGCATGGCGATTTAGTTGTCCATCCATGTCTAGCTTTTGGTTGATGATATCGCGAGGCGTCTCATGGAATGATTATCGGCTAGGGGAGTATGGTGACATTTGCGGCCATCTGATCAGCCAAGTCTAGGGAGTTGTGGTACAGGTCAGACAGAGGGACGAGGAGGGACTCGGAGACAACTGGAGCAGTCGAATCAAATCTTTCATGCCCGGGGAACCGAGTTTGTTGGACCTGTTGACGCACACTCAGGCCGGAAGCGGGAGTTGGCGTCGGCGCGACCTGGAATGTCTCGCATCGTGCAAAAAAGTTGAGTGAAACAGAAAAGCATTTGGGGAGTGGATGGCAGGCATATGGATTGGAGAAGAGTGAAGGAGTGGATACGAACAACTTTGCATCATCATCATCACTCAACGACCTCTCTCATCACCTTACTTGAACTCACCACCATCGCCTGCTCATCCGGATCTGTCAAGCTCGGATCACAAAATAGATTGGAACGCGTCTGATAAATAGATAACCTTTTGGTGAAAGTTGTCAACATAGATAGATAGATCTAGACTAGTGACTACCACGACAACCACGACAACCAAGCAGTCCTTCGTACTTCAATTGCTTGGACATCAACCAACGACGCCGGCTCGTCCACTCACCTTCTCTTTTAAACTGGCTCGCTCCGAGCTGTGCAAGTCACGCTCTTCTCGTCGCTGCGAACTGCTGATATCAAGCTGTGCCAGTCGACCATCACCCACCACCCTTAACCACTCCCGCCCATCATGCGAGCCGAGGTCGAAGGTCCTCTCCAACGACTCTCCGTATCCTCCTCCGCCGATGAATCCTTCATTCATTCTCCTCGCGCCGCCATCTCTCGTCGTCGTACCGGATCACAGTCATCCTTGAACTCAAGGTCCACAACAGCGACGACGAACGGAGGGAAAGACAGAGCGAGTCCTGTTCCACCTATGCCGACTGCGTCAGTGAAAACCTCGTCTTTGGGTCTGAGGGATGAGCTGGATGAGAAGGCATATATGTATTCATTGAGAGTTGGGTGAGTTGTCTTGGCCGCATGCTGCCGGTGACCATACAGAGTCTTTCGCAACTGATCAACGCGTCTCACTTCCTCTCAGATACATCAACAATCTCCTCCATCGAGCATTCGCTCAACCTGCAAAATCCCGTTCATCCGCTGCCCCGAGTCCCGCCGCCATCGCCTCCTTCTCGTCACCACCTACCGGCTCCTCCTACTTCCTCCAACCATCCCCAGCCTTATCGACCACGACATCGAATCTCAATGTAGTACCTCCACTTCTTTCTCCTACGGCCTCTCGCAGAGGTTCCTTCTGGGGTGCAAAGAAGAAGAAGGATGAGGAAGGGGTGAAGTTGCCCAAAGAATTTCTGGTTCACTTTTGGGAGGTCCTCGGAAGCGAAGGTGGTGATGCGGTATGGAGGACTTGTGAGTGTCGGCGTCGATGGAACGTGCCACGACGACGACGACGACTACTTATGACCCACCGACCAACAGCCGTCAACACCTTCATGTCTCATCTCCCATCCAAGAAAGCAACCAAAACACCATCAGGTATGAACCTCCGCGAAGTCCCAAACCTCCTCGAAGCGTTCTCGTCAACGCTCCCATCTTCACCTACCGCCAAATCCCTCTTCTCTAATACCGGCGGATCACAAGGTAATCATCATCAACAAGCTCATCTTCTCTCTCTCTTACTTCAATCATTGCAATCTTGGTTCGCTCCGTTGGGCAAGAATGGTGGTGAAAAGGATAGAGAACTTCATTTCAGGTTGAGAGCTGAGATCGAGACGTACTGTCTGCCTGATAATGAGATGCAGCCACTCTCACCTCCGTCGAACGGGACGGAAGGGATTCCACCACCGAAGAGGAGGGGTTCTTCATTCGCTTCGATCAAAACCGGACCTCCGACGTCACCTATGGAAGCGATGAAGACCCCACTTATTCCGCCTCTGCCGGGCAAGGAGAAGGAGATGAAGCAACTCGACTTGGTAGAGGTCGTGGGGAGAGTATTTGGGGTGGGCAAAAACAAGATTGAGAGAGATCTAGACAATCTCAAGAGGGGTGGTGTGGACGAGAAGGTGAGGGTTTTTGTTTTCAGCAGCAACTTCCAACGGTGACATACTGAACGAACCCAACCGCTTTCCCGACATCAGAGCTACATGTCTGATCTCAAGATCCACCTCGCCTCTCTCAACTCTAGCGACCCAGCTAAACTTTCTCGACCCATTCAAGATCGTATCGACGCTATCCAGACAGAGATCAGCAATCTCCTCCAAGCTTGTCCACACGTCGGTATGGCTCAACTCACGCCGGCAGACCCTCACGATGTATCTCGCGGCCACGCCCTATACTTCACTCCCACACCCAACAAGACGGCTGTCTACACCCGTCTCGTCGAACGCATTTACACGCTGCTCGACGTAGAGACGCCGCCGGTTCGAGGGGAATTCGGTGAAGCTGAACTCTTGGACGTCTGTGCTGGTATCTGGGGTGTTGAAGGCAAGCGGATCCTCGAGCTCGGTGTCGCCTTCTCATTCTGGAAAAGGCAAGTGCGGGATTCCCCTGCGGGTAACGAGACGGTCAGCTCGAGGATGAAAGGGAAACACGATTCAGGGAGTGGTTTGGAGGATGACTCGGATGCGATGGCATGGGCTTATCGAGTGAGGGATAATTTGGAAGATGTGGCAACTGACGCAGATGGCATGTTGATGCCATCGGAGGTTAGTCGAGCGTCGTGGGATCGATTGGCTTGAGTAATTTCGCTGATTTGTTACACGAATATACAGGAGACGAGTCTCCGGCTCGTACTCACTGAGATGCACAACAGTCTAATGAGCTTACTCAAGACTGCGCTGCGCTCCATCTACCCAACCCGCAATTATCCTCCACCGTCCCCATCTCCTTCCTGCGTCTTCCTCATCAACGCCCTTCACGCGTGTCCACTTGTTGACATGCTTCCCAAGGAGCTCAAGATCGAATCCTGGCTCGATGCAGCCGATGAGATTAGAGCTGGCGCTGTCGGTGATTACGTGGAGAAAACACAAGAATTTCTGTCAAACGAGAATATTAACCGTCAAGGTATGCTACATGGATTCGAGCAGACGGCGGACTGGATGGAGAACGGTTTGAGACGTGTTGCTGTGGCATGGCAGAAAAATGCATTGGCTGGGTATGTGCTGGGTCTTTCGGAAAAACAGGCAAATGATGCTGACACGTCTTCAACCAGACGACTGGACCCTCCGGCAGTCATCCTCTCCAAGCAGCTCCCGTTGTATCTCGCTGAGATGCAAGTGTTGGAACAGCCACAAGCTGGAAGCAAGGCGGACGATATCTTTGGCCTATACGACCGAACGTCGAAACTGGTCAGGATCTGGGAGGAATTGTTGCCAGAGTGAGTGGGGAAGGTCTAACGTCTTCCGTACAGCCCAATGGCTGACGGAAGCACTCCCGCAGGCAACCACTCGCGTTCGACGTCGACTCCTTCTTCGAGCCTCATGTTCGGGAGTGGCTGAAGGGCACAGAGGAGGTAGAGTCGCACGACTGGGTGTCCCGAGCGATTAGCATGGACAGCGTGAGTAGGTAAAGGGTTCGTCTATTTTCCGTGAAGCTCACGTCATTGTCCACTCAGTGGGTTCCTGAGGGATCCTTCCGACACAGCCAATCGGTCATCGACCTCTTCGAATTTATTCGCGCTTCCGCCAAAACCATCCTCACGGACCTTCCGCTGGGCGAATACAACCGTGCTTGCTATCTTATCGACTTCTCCAGGAGCGCCTCTGTCGCCATCTCCCAATATGCCACCACCGTTCAGGCGTTGTATGTCGCGGAGATATCGCCAGCGGCAGGATCCATGGACAGGTCCGCAGAGCAGCCTG
The DNA here is from genome assembly GCA_017654825.1 of Cryptococcus sp. T15_22C. NCBI lineage: Eukaryota > Fungi > Basidiomycota > Tremellomycetes > Tremellales > Cryptococcaceae > Cryptococcus > Cryptococcus sp. T15_22C. The sequence goes on along the minus strand of JADPYA010000228.1, from coordinate 54,239 downwards.
CAGCTGTGGCCGGCAAAGCCGGAGCGTGGCTCGCCAAGGGAAAGCAGGCGGTAAAGAGCCTAGAGCGCAAAAAGGTCGAAGGATTCGTCATCTCCCCAACCGCCTGCGTCAAATTGACGGACATGTACGCTGCCAAGTCATCCACCGAGGACCTCATGGTCGCCATCGGTGCCGATGAAACCGCTCAAATCGTTCGTCAACACAAACTGCAGGTCAACGGTGCCCACAAGGATGCCGACCGAATCGCTCGATACATCTTCTCCGTCAACGTGGTCCGGGGTGAGAATCTGCTCAACAAAAACCTCGGCAAGCCGGCGGACGCCTTCGTCACGTTGCAAGACGTCACCTCGTCGACCCGTGTGCTCAAGACCGGCACAGTGATCGGCCGCCTGGACCCAACGTGGGAAGAGGCCGTCGAGATCAGCATCAGCTCCGCCAAGATGTACGAGATCAGCTGCTGGGATCGTTTGCTCGTAGGCAAGCACGATCTTATCGGGAAAACGACGTTCAAGCTCGATCCGAACGCGTTCAAGGATCAGCCATCGCGAGATATCGTCCTCCCCCTCAACCCGCGTGGCGTCGTTCACCTGCGCATCGAGATGGAAGGAGGCGAGAAGCACGAGGCGCGATTCTACCTCAATCGTGCGATCCGTAGCTTGGATCGTGCGGCGGATGAGATGACGAGGAAGACGATGGATAGAGTGAGTTGGGTATTTACTCTGCAGCCATGCTTCTTGTGTTGACCCTTTCGGCGCCGTAGATGTCCGAGTTTATACGTTCACAGCTCTCGTCGCAAGCCATCCAGGCCCTCCTGAAACAACCTGGCAAGGGAAAAAAGGCGGTAGCCAAGACTTCTTCGAGCGAGGAGGAACTCGAGGCGAGCTTGCTGCCCCTCTTTGATTACTTTGATCAAGTGGTGAGTGGTCGCATTGACGACCGGTCCCAGACGTTGCCTTGACATGCCCTCCCTCTTCGCGGTAGTTCTCCACCTTCTCGGTCACGCTGCCTGACACGCTCAAGATCCACATGATGCATCAAGTCTGGGATCGGGTGTTGGACATCCTCATCTCGCTTCTTATCCCGCCACTGTCCGACAAGGAAGCGACAGGATCCGCGTTGAGTGCGCAAGAGATCCGCGTTGTCTTCCAGTGGTTGAAGGTGAGTCATGGCGGCGAGCAGGGTGCAGCTGTGTCTGAGACCTCTACATGTACAGGTTCTCAAATCCTTCTTTAATGCCAACGAAAACGACCAAGAACACGGCGTCCCCCTCAACATCCTCTCCGGTGGTCTTTACAAAGAGCTGGTTCTCGTAGGTCAATATCTCGATCTCCCTACTCCCGCTTTGAAAGAAAAATGCGTTGCAGCCATCAAGGGAACAGCGAGAAGAGGAAAAGTCACATCGCCAACGTCGGCGACTAGGCAGACTAGTATCGCCCCTGCGAGCAATTCGCATTCTGTCGGTGATGAGGAGGAGAGGACGGCGGAGATCTTGTTAAGGATTTTGAGGATGAGGCCGCAGACGACGGATTTCTTGGGGAATAGTATTGGTCAATTGAATCAGGCAAGGATGCAGAGGCAAGGGGGGTTGTGAGGTTTTGGGTTTTCGTGTTTGGGTCGGGTGAGATTCGGGATTAATTTGTGTTCGGTTCCTTCTTATCGTAAATGTAGGGCTGTGTCTGAAGAAAATGTGCTGGCTATTTCTCATCGCCTGGATTGCCAAGATATTTGTGCATTGTCATCTCAGGTCATCCATGCATCTGTCCTCCAGTTCATCTATATACAACGTGGAACTCGTCGAGTATCTGCAGTGTGCCTGCCGTCTCAGTATGGACTTCCACCCCATCAGCCCACGCTAGCCAAAACTCACATCTAGTCAGTCTTCTCCTTCTCGACCTTCTCCGCCGCCTCCAAGGCTTTCTTCTCAGCCAACTCGGCACGAGTCATTCCAGGTCCGCCCGAGGCGGTAGGGAGATTCTTGACGTTCTCGGAAGTGGCAAGACCTCCTCCTTCGTGTGCGACGGTTTGTTGCTGGTAGGGTGCAAGAGGTCAGACTGGGAACTGGTGGGATTGTAATATGAATACTTACTTCGGAAGACATGGTTAAGTGATGTTGTGGATGTGTTGATGATTGGGTGGATAAAGTAGGTATGGTAGCAGGTCTGGTTGAACAAGAGATGACAAGTCGTCGTGTTGATTGACGACGGACATGGCCGACCCGACTCTTATCGTGCTGACGTCATCTCCGCGATAACAGCGCGGACATCATCGACCTCTATCATATTGCCGCCGTTCTTTGTCTACAAGGGATATATCTACCAGTTCTTGAGCTGGAACACAACCTTCTCCTTCCATGTCATCTTCTTGTAAGTCTCGTCTTCATCTTCCTCTCCCTCCAGATCCTCGAATTCGCGAGCGCCTGTGGTTAGGTCCATTTCGTACATCTTGACGGCCTTGGTCTTTCGTATCACTGTGTCGGGTTGGCCATGGCATATCTTGTCAGTCGATTTGCTTCGCAGCAGACGATCGAATCTTACTCACTCTTGTATCCAATGTAACCAAACACGTAGACGGGAATGCCTATATAACTGGTGATGAAACTCTTGTAGGAGAACGGCATGAATGCGTCAAAACCCTTGAAAACGGACAGGGTGACAGTGAAGAAGAGTGCGATGTAGCTGAGGTATGGTTGGAAGGGCTGGAGAAGAGGATGGTGTTAAGGATTTGAAGGGCAAAGTGAAGCTGGGACGGCCACTTACAGCTTTGTATGGCAGGGTCTCGCGAGAGATGCCTTGCCTTTTCATACCCCTCATGAACCCGATGTGGCTAGCGAGGATGGAGGTCTGCAGAGGGATAGGGTCAACGTCCGGATTTTGATCGTCTCTCTCAGCTACATACCCAAGTGAGAGAACCAAAGATCGTGACGGAGGATACAAAGTAATTAAAGACCGTCAAGGCGTCTTGGCTCGAGACGAGGTAGGCAAGACCCATGAAGGAGCCGGTGAACATGAAGGCGACCCTGTAACGGTTCGATATCAGTATACGTCGGAGCAACGTGAGCAGAGGACACACCCACCATGGCACACCACGACTCGTGCACTTTGTGAAGATTCGAGGAGCGTTACCATCCTTGGCCATGCCGTAAAGCGTGCGGGTGGCGATGTATTGGTCAGAGTTGGCGGCCGAGATGGTGAACACCAGGATGCTAAACAGGAGGCCTGTATCAATGCTCGCTGGTTTCATCAACTTCACATGACAGCTGCTCACCAAGCGTTGATGATGGCAGGCAAGACCTTGATACCGGCAGACTCGATGGCGACCACGAAGGGTGATGCGGAAGCACCTCCTGCTGTACCCTTCTTTGCCGCTTGTGCGAGGAGAGGGGAGGAAGAATCCACAATCATGCCGACGATGAGGATACCAATCTGTCGTTGAGGGACCTCCAGTAGTCAGTACGCAATGGTGATGAGGAGGCCCAAACAAACTCACGATGTAGAAGAATAGGATCCGGTAGAAGGTCTTCCTGATAGCCGCTGGGAATGTTTTGCGAGGGTTCTTGGGGACACATCGCATCGTCTCGTCAGTTTGAAGTGCTCGATGCACGCATGCGACCCAAACCCACCTTGGCCTCGCCTACAGTCACACCGATCAACTCGGTACCCATGTACGCGAACAGAGCCAAAACGAGCGCATTGACGAAACCGAGGAATTTCCCCAAGTCTCCTTCCTTCTTGTACGGCTTGAATGCCTTGCCGCCCTCCCAGTAACGGAACCCGATCCTTTCTTGACCAGGCACACCCCCGAGATCGATGATGAGTCCGACGATGATGAGCCCGGTAAGAGTGATGATCTTGATGAAGGAGAGCCAAAATTCGACCTCGCCGAACCATTTTATGCCGAGACAGTTGATGGAGATCACGAAGAAGATCAGGATGGTGACCCAGACGGCGCCATTGATCGAGGTGTTCCAGTAGCGGATAACCAAAGCGCCAGCGATGATTTGATTTGGGCTGAGGATGAGATACTGCACGAAGTCTCGCTCGGGTGAGCTGGGGTTGTCAGCCCTGTCACTGCCAACGCTGGCTCACCTTGCAGAGGTAGATGAGAGCTGTGGCAAAACCGAACGCAGGGTCAACGCAGCGAGTTGCATGGCCTGCGAAACCCTTCTTGCTTGGGAACCGAGTTGACATCTCTCCGAGAGCGAGCATGACAGAGAAACAGCTGGGGGAGTGGCGGGGTGGGGCGGGCAGTGATTCAGTGACGACGTGGGTGGTGGGGAGGGGTCGGTCGAATGACGTCCACTCACACGATACCCATGATGATGTAGGAGAGCCATACACTTGCTGGGCCTGAGCGTGCGAGACTGCCACCTGAACCGATCACCAGACCGGTGCCTGGGTGTGCAACGCCCAGTCAGACGATGACCATGGCGACTGCAGACTGTCGACCATCCTACTCACCGATAGCACCGCCGATGGCAATCATACTGACCTGCCTTGCTTTGAGCGATCGATGCGTTTCCTCCTCCTTGTACTCTATGGGCTCGCCTATCACGCTACCCTCCCTCACGTAGCCCATCTTCTCCTGCTCCTGCTTGTCAGTGGTGAGGTCTTGGGACATGTTGTGATGTCGAAAAAGCGATAACAACCGGCGTGAAGGGGCGACAAAGTTGACCCAGTCGCCGTCTAGCGGCGGGGTTTAGTACTCTAGGCTTATCTTGCAGACCAAGGAAGGAAGGGGGGGTGAAAAAAGTCGGCGGTCTTGGCGCCGGTACGGATCTACCTCACATGATCAGATCTTAGATCTCTGACACCCCCTAGGAAAGTGGCCAACCAGCGAATAGGCGACGGGAAGTGTGCGCTTGGCGTGGTGGTTGTACCTTTTCCCTTTCTTCTTGGTGTTCCCTTCGCCACTAACGGCGCGACACGCGTGGAATTTTTTCGCTATTTGAACTTTTTTTTGCTTTCGGTTCAACGTGACGGTCTTCGTCCTCGCTTGGCGTTCGTCATGGGGACTAGCCTGCAAGGTAGAGCGCAGCGGCAATGATTGCACCACACCAGAAAAAAAAAAGCTAAGAAAGTCGTCAATTATGGTTTCAAACCGGTTGTTGCCGCTTAGGGGGTTCCCTACCCCTTGATAGTTCGAAGAAGAAGAATCCATCGATGTCATTGCCGGGTAGATCTCCCTACATGATTCTGTCTCTCCTTACAAATGACAAGATTTAAAGTACCCAATCCCAACCTCCCCATATGATGTGTCCAGGAAACCCTTCTTTGTCCTCTGTCTACTGAAAACTTGAGCCGAAAACGGTGTTCGGACCAGCCCTGGGCGGGGTATCGACGTGCTCGGCTTTACCATATTTCTCCCCTTGGGTTTCGAATGATCCACCACCGATGGAACCGCCTTCGACGTCACGGCCACTTTCGATGCGTTGAGCCTTGGCTGCGATTTCAGCTTCACGTTCTTCAAGGGTGGTAGCACCGAAAAGGACGTCTGCGGGGAAGGGAGGGGAAAGGTCAGCTGGGGGGAAGCAACGGCCGACGGCGAAGAAAAAAAAAAAAAAAACTCACCCATAGCTTCGAGAGAGTGCTTGGAAGTTTCTGGCATCCACAATGCGAACAGCAGGGAAAGCATGTTCATGGCACCAAAGAAGAAGAAGACCTTTCCGTTTGAGAGCTTCAATACCATGACGGGGGTGGCACGGGAAACAGCGAAGTTGTTAAGCCATTGAGAAGCGGATGCCACGGCGAGACCGTCTGCATAGGGAAGGGCGAAGGGACGGTCATGTAAGCTTTGCTGCATTCTCAGCAACCCATCAACGATCTCTCTCTCCGCCACTCACAAGCTCTTGAACGGGTGTTGAAGATTTCCGCACAAATGACCCAACACATAACACCCCATGAGAAGCAGTAAGGGATGACGAAGAGGTAGATGAGAACGGCCATGGCGATTGAAGCGCCGGATGGGGAGGTGGCTTTGGGGTTGGGGACGTGGGTGATGAAAACGGCACCGATCAAGAAGAGGAAGATACCCATCCAGAGTGCGCTGTTGACAAGAACGAAAAGGCGTTCAGACATGGTAATCTAGCTCTCCTTTCCTTGTCGATGAGAAAACTCACCCAAAGGTCATGAACTTCTTTCTGCCGGCTCGCTCGATACCGAACAAGACGAAAGCGGTGGTAGCTACGATCTTGACGAGACCGTAAACACCGGAAGCGAGGAGAGAAGCTGAGGTGCCTTGGATACCGATGCTGTTGAGAGATTGAAGGAGGGACTGTTAGTTGATTGAGAAAGAGACCATCTCAACCCCAGCGACCAACTTACGCGTTGAAAATCGTTGGTGCGTAGTAGTTGATGGAGTTTTGACCTGACCATTGTTGAAGGATGAAGATGACGACAGCGATGAAAAACCTCTTTGGGTTACCACGTTTTGTGATTTCACTTGACCATTTAGCACCTGCCGTCGCCGCCTTGTCTTCTTCTACTGCTGCGACGATTTCTGCGAGTTCGAGTTGGACGAGTTCCGAGTCGGTACCGCGTTTTCGAACCCATGCGAGGTTGGCTAGGGCTTCTGCGTTACGACCTTTTTGTGCGAGCCATCGTGGGGATTCTTTGATGAATGGGAGGAGACAGATCATGATACCGACTGGGACGAGTTGGCTGGATGGCGCGGGAGGAGAGAGGGAACTGTTAGGAATCCTTTTCCCTCTAACACACGGCGGGAAGAAAAGAAAGGGGGGAAAGAGAACGCCCAAACTCACAATCCGATGGAAATCCTCCATTGCTTTGACGATTTTCCATCCATAAAACTGACTCCGTAATTGATCCAATACGAGAGTGCGACACCGATCACTACCAACACTTGGAACAGACCTGTGATGTTTGCTCGAATATTCCTTGGTGCGAGTTCACCAACGTACGTAGGACAAATGGAGGATAATCCACCGACTCCAAATCCGGCGATGAACCTTCCGGCGTATAGGAAGGAGATAGTCAACCCGGCGACTTGAAGGACTGCTCCGAGGACGAAGATCCAACAAAAGACCATGAGTGCCCATTTCCTACCGATGGCGTTGGAGACAGGCGCGGCGCCGAGAGCTCCGAAGAATGCACCGCCCTGGAGGATGGAGACGATGTTGGCTTGGAGGTTGGCCTTGTATGTGGCGGTGCCGACGATGTTGAAGTCGTGGATGAACGAAGGGAGCTTGATGACTCCGCCTCCGAGTCCGGTGTCGTAACCGAAGAGGACGATCTGTGAGCGGAGGCGGAGGCGGAGACGGGAGGGCGGTGTGGCGTTAGTGAGACGGAAGCGGAAGCGGAGGCGGAGGCGGGCCGGGAACTCACTCCGAGGTACGCAATCACCGCCATCAACTATTACGAGAGTCCACGAGTAAATATAAAGTCAGCACGTGATACAAAATATCTTCCCTCCAGGCCCTTTTCTCTCCTCGGTCGCTCGGTTCGCTCAATCGGCGGTCGCGGTCGCTAAATGTCCGGCCGGCCCGGTGGGGATTTGGCCCCAGGCGGATGTTGGATGCGGGGAGGAAGGCGGCGCAGCGCACTGCTCGCATCCCTAGCGGAGAAGGGAGTTGTTTCCACCACCCACCCCCACCCACCCTCCATATCCTATGCTCGCTTCGCTCGCCGCTCGCCGCTCGCCGCTGCACTCACATACGCCCTACTATTCTGCCTAAACCCATTGACATCCCCGACCTCATTATTATTCCTCCTGCTTGCATCTGCGAAGCGTGATACAGCCTCTGCGTCGATATCGCGTTGATCTTTCCTGCGAGGTAGGGAAGGGAAGGGAGTGAGGAATATCAGCAACCTAATTCTTGCCACTGATGCTGTATCTGTCACTCACTTGAATCCAAACCCCATGTTTCTTGATGTTCTTGGTAGCGGGGTAGGTTGGTGAAGTTTGTTGTTGTTGCAGGAGAGGAAGAGTAATTTCCAAGTGAACCTTGGCAAAACCAACCCCCCCCCCCCCCCCAGCACTCTATATACGCTTTTCACCCCGTTGGAATTTCCCATCGACTTTTGTGGGAGCTCTTGGCGGACCGTTCAACTCCGGGGTAAATCAAGCTTTGGTTTGGAAATAAGTATCCACAGCCCATCCACCCCCGCGTGATCTTACTCCACTTTGAGCGTACTACGAGAGGCAGCCATCGGCCCGCTCGACGCCGGTTGTTGTTTTTCGTGGTTGGGATTGGCGGGGAACCGGTCCGGGGGGCGTGGGGGGCGTGGACGTGGGCGGGGGGCGCCGGGGCGATGCCGATCCCTGGGCAGGGAATAGATGCCGGGGATGGGGGGGGGGCGCGGAAATGCTATTGCCGGTATATCCGTGGCTGCACGTGACTTTTGGTACATGACGTGTCAAGGATGGGCCGGGTTATCACTTGTCATTACATAATCCACTGCCGGGCATCGATGTCCGTCCCCGTCTCTTCTCTTGAAATATTATTAAACCAGCGTCAACATCACTGAATGCGACATGACTTGACTGGTGAACTAGGAGTAGTAGAGTATTAGAGTATCAACCATCCACCAACTCCAACAATGTCATCTCACATCCAAACTAAACTACTCACTCTACTCAACGTATCTCTTATCAAACGGCCTCTCGATGTTGATGTCCCGGGAGCGATTGCAAAGCATCCTATCCGTCGATCGACTTCTGCCATGCGTGTCGAGTCGTCGTCGTCGACGGAGAGTGTGGTGGTAACAGAGGAGCAGGGAGGAGGGGAAGGGGAAGGGAGGAAGAGGAAGAGGAAAAGTGTGATGTGGATGGAAGGGATGGAGAGTGGACCTAGTGGGAGTGGGATGGGAGGGAGTGCGAAGAGTAACGGGAAGGGAAAGGGAAAGAAAGTCAAGATAGCGGTGGATGAGGAGGAGAGGGAAGAGGAAACCAAGGAAGTTGACGACGACGACGAAGAAGAATCAAATAAAGATATCGAAATGTTGAAAGAAGAGGAAGAGGAAGAGGAAGATGAAGATTCACCTTCAAATCGTATGTGAAACCATCCCAATCCCGGCCTTTTCCTTCCTCCTTCTTCTCCAATCCTGTTTTACCTCCAACTGACTTCACCCTCCTTCCTCCCCACCCTCCCTCCCTTTCTTTCTCAACCAGAACAAGACACTTTCTCATCCCATTTCGCTATTTCTCCCTCTATTTTGACAACTCATTCTATCGCCGCTGCTGAATCGGATGAATGGGTTAGCGAGAAGAAGAGGGAGATTAAAGGATTAGGAAAGGTAGTGGAAGTTAAACCTGGGAAAGAGAGAGCAGGAGAGGTGGAAGGGAGAGAGGAAGGGATTAATAGAGTGAGTTGACTTGGTTTAGTGTTTGGTATTGTTTCCACATTACATATTGACTCGAGGCTGTCGTTTTTCTCCCTCCCTCCCTCCCTCCCTCCCTAGATCGTCCCATCCCTCCTCTCATCATTCTCCAACCTCCAACCTTCCCCATCACCCACACTCTCATCCACACTATCCATCCTGGGTACGTATAAAGACTTGTTCGTCCATGGATTGGATGGAGATGCAGATGGAACGGGAGAGGGTGGGGAAGGGAAGGAGACGGAGGATGTGAGGAGGGCGGGGGTCTTGCATGGGTTGAATCATGTGATGAAGTGAGTGTGGGAGCGAGGGGTAAATCTAACATTCTCTCATTCTCCACACACTCTCATCATTCTTCTTCTCCCTCTCTCTCTCTCTCTCCATCAGAACAAGACGTAAGATCATCAAGAATAACGAAAAATTAGCTCATCAAACTACCGATTCAACATTCGACGCAAGAGATCAATCATTCACACGTCCTAAAGTTCTCTTCCTCCTTCCATTCCGATCGTCCGTCCTTCATTATCTTAAAACCCACCTGTTCCCTCTCGCACCACCTGGAACTCAAATTGAAAATAAAGCACCTTTTGAGAAACATTTCTCATTACCAGAAGGGACTACCGACCCACTTGATCCGAAAATCGATCCAAGTGTCAGATCCAAGTATGCAAACGATCATATAGCCACTTTTCATGGGAATTCAGACGATTCATTCAGATTAGGGATCAAGATCACAAGGAAATCATGGAGATTGATCCTTCCTCCTGCTGGGGAAGATAAACTCATCGATTGTGATATTTTGATAGCTAGTCCGTTGGCTATTAGGATGGGAGCGGAAAGAGAGGGGGGAACGGATTTGTTGAGTTCGATAGAAGTTGTGATGGCGGATGGGTTGGATGTCATGGCGATGCAGAATTGGGATCACGTTCAGGTGAGAGCATACCGGGATGGGGTTAGCTTGTGAGGACATGAGGGGGAAAAACCTGATGAGGGATTTTTTTTTTTCTTATTTCGGACTTTTAGTACGTATTCGATCATTTGAATCAGATCCCTGTGCAGCCACATGGTTGTGATTTCTCTAGGGTGAAACCTTGGTATTCCGATAATCAGTGAGTGGAGATGAAAATATCTCTTGAAAACACTCGGGGTGATATCTGATCTGCTCCCTCTCCTCACAGAGCCAAATTCCTCCGTCAATCCATCCTCATCTCTCGTTTCGAGACACCAGAGATGCGCGCCCTTTTCCGACATCAGCTCTTCAATCTTGAGGGCAAAATTCGATTAGAACGTACGGACTATCCTGGAGTTTTGGATCAAGTCAGGAAAGGCGTCAAGCAGGTGTTTGTGAGATTGCAAGGAGAGGATCCGTTGGAGGAGTTGGATGTGAGGTTCAAGCATTTCGTCGATGTGGTGAGTCGGGAAAGCATGAGGGTCGGCCGCCTACGCCCACGCCCCACAATAAAACCAACGCTTCTCTCCCTCAACAGACCCTCCCTTCCCTACTGAAATCCGCAATATCACGCACCAACACCCTCATCCTCGTCCCTTCCTACTTTGACTTTGTCAGGGTCACCAACCATCTCCGCGAGATGGAAACCGTGGATTTCGCTGCCATCTCCGAGTATTCTTCGAATCAGGAGATATCACGCGCCAGGACGTCGTTTTTCAAGGGTAAGAAGGCGTTCTTGGTCATCACGGAGCGATTCCATTTCTATAGGAGGTGAGTGCTCAGGCGACTTCTGGTCTCATGCGCGCGCCATCTTAAACATCCCCTTTCCCCTAGATATCGTCTCCGAGGAGCCAAGACGATCGTCTTCTACTCTCTCCCGGATCACGCCCAGTTCTACGCTGAGCTCATGGCAGGACCATTCATCCCCTCGGCGACAGGCAAGCAGACGATCGAGGTCGATGAGGCAGAGGTCACCGCGCGGGTAGCATTCTCCAAGTGGGATTGGCTCAAGTTGGAGAGAATCGTTGGAACGGACGATGCAAAGCGCATGGTCTCCGGGGATGAAACCAAGTACACTTTCGTCTAATTTGTGCTTTATAGAGAAGATCTTATACAAGGGGGTGGAGTGGTATACGAAGGGTTTCTTCTCACATTGTCCACGGTGGCTTTGTGCCTAAAACCTTCCCACTCCATCACTTTTTCGTCATTGAAAACTTCGACGGACTATTATTTGACGTCGAGCCAGCTTTGGAATGAACCGAGGGCGACCGCAAACGCGAAACTTTCCCTGGTCCAACCTCGAAGTCGAACTTGAGCAAGACACTGGCATGGCCATCGCTCAATGTCACCAACTCCTCAGCACCGCTGGATGGCGGTTGCATGTATTTGCGGACCTGTGAAAGGTGCCGGTTGGGTAAATTCAGTTTACTAATGACCTCTGCTGAATGCACGACGCTCACATCGACGACAGCCTCTCCAACCTCCTTATCTTTGCCCAGCGTCTTGTGGTGATATAATTTGATAGACAGGTTGGTCGTATCGCCCGCAGTTGGAAATCGAAGAGTCTCGTGCCTGCGAGTGCGCATGTCAGCCGCAATCCCACGTAGCATCTTCCACCACACTCACCACTCAGGCTCATTGGGAGGCTTTCCGTGACCGGTCTTCTGGGATCGTTCACCTAGCTTGAGCTGCACGTACATCTTAGCATCATGAGATCCCGCCGCCGCCAACCCTTGGGCAGACACGCAGGTTACACTGAGCATCCCGGACTCGCTGGCCGCTGCGCCATCCGTCAACGCTGATGCCATTGCAGGGTCGGTCGCGGTCAAAGTTTCACCATGTCCGGACTCGACCGAAGTCAAGCCATTCCCCGGCTGATCCACAGCAAAGTCCTGCTCCGTGACGTCTCCGTTAGGCACATCTTGCGCTGCACCATTCACATCTCCCATCTTATCCTTCTTCTTCATCAAACCCATTTGACGTCCAGCGAAACCTCCAACTGAGCCTACACCAGACATGACTCCCATACCGCCCTGGAGCACGCCCTTGCCGACTTCTCTCCCAACGGATATCGGGGCTGATCCGACCTGGGTCATGGTGCGCCCGGCGTTGCTGAATGTGCTGGTGTTCTTACGCTCACGCATGATGACCTCGGGCTGGAAGACCATGTTAACGCGGATGCTACCCTTCTCGCCATGTTTGGCAGAGGTGAGGTCTACGACGCGGTCCTCTGCAACGAATGGCTCGAGGTTGGTAAGATCGATGCCGCTTGTACCGAGCAATTTGGCTTGCTCGAGCTGCGGGAGAGGGATGTCAGTAGCAATCGAAGACCTCGCCTGAAATTACCTACTTGGTTCCAGTCAAACAGCTCGACAGAAAATTTAGCAGCCACCCGCGAAGGAACCTGGACGCTGAAAGACTCGTTCCAAACTGGCGACAGCGTCTTCCTTTTGTGATCAGACTTGTAGACTTTAGCACCATTGAGAGTGAAGACGGCGTAAGGCTGTGAGGGGACATCAGGACACAGTTCGACACGGCCTCTCCCGATGGCCTCACATCACTTTTTCCGCTCCGATCGGCCGCGGGTAAGCCCTTCCCGTCGATGAGCATCACGCGCAAAGATCCCATGTCTGAAGGTGGAAAAGAATTGTTGGTTGGCAAAGTTCACCGTCAGCCATCTGCACTCACTGTTGATGCTCTCTCTTGGCTCGAGTTTGATATCCACTGGCACAAATCGGACGTTGAGCGTCACCTCGTTGCGGTCCCCTCCCCCAAACGTGTTCAACGTATATGTCGTCGGTCTCTCCTGTAGTCGAGAAAGCGGACTTTAAAGACCTGCATGCCTCGATCTCCCGTTACACTCACCATGCACTGCTCTAAAACATCCCGGGTCTGGAGCTGGAGCTCAGCGAATATCTTCTCCTTCTCCTCCGGATCGCTTTCCTCGTTGAGGCGGAAAGTGATACGACTGAAGTCGAGTTCACGGACAAACACCTCATGAACGCTGTCCCAGGCCTGCTTGTGGCTCCGCGCCTTGCTCGTGGAGAATGATGGCCAGTAGGCTTCATCGAGCAGGGCTTCAAAGCGACCACGCTTCGAGAGTTGCCCGGACAAAACTTGAACTACGAGAACTCCGGATTCTGTTGGATTGTCGCGTGGAAATCAGCGTGCCCGGCAGGCGTGCCATCTTCATCGTACTCACGTGTTGCCAATATCTGTTCGGGCGTCATGACTACTCCGCTCTCCTCCTTTTCTTCCGTTGCCTCTCCATCCGGCTTTGATCCTCCATCCTGTACGGACTCCTTCTCCGAGTCCTTGACCGAACCCTTGACCGAACCCTTGACCGAGTCGGAACCGTTCACGAGAGCAGTGCTTGTAGGTCCTTCTTCCGCGATCGCCTGCATCTGCTTCGCAGTTGTTAGAAGCTCGTTCTCGGCTGGCTTAAAGGAGACTCCACCGCGCAGAGCAACGGCAGAGAAGAACTCGGCGTGATAGAGGAGGTGTCCCTTGAAGGTCCCCTTCCCATCGAGACGGATGGGGTCCTTGCGATCTTGGGGTCCGGAGCTAACGTATGGGTTGCGTTGCGTGCCTTCCGACGAGACGTACTCGGAAACCGCCAACTCAACGGAACCTAGCGAACGATCTCTGCCAATGTTCTGATAGTCCATCACTTCGAGGATGAGGTGGTCGCGGGAGCTGTGCACAGGAACGTATACAATCTGGTCCCACTCTGGGTTCAAGTTGTTGCTGACGGTGTCAGTACGGCCCATGACTTGATTGTTACTTAGAACACGAGTATATGGGTCACTCTTGCCACCGAGCGCAGCCTCCACATTTTTGACGTCGACCGCGCTCTTGAGAAGGATGCGTATGATCCCGATAGGGGGGACGTATTCGGCAGCGCCGTGGAGAGAACCAGCGATAGCCAGCGGCTTCCAGTCGGCTGTCATGCGAATCTTGCCCGATTTCGCATTTAAGAGTGGGAACCAGTCCTGCTGCCTCTCCTTGGCCGCCAGAAGATCCGTGAGTTTGACGGTCACCTGGCCTATGGTAGGGTCTTGATCAGTGCCTCGATCGTCTGCGACGCGCAGGGTGACGGTCGAGGTGCTCTTGTCCGCGACGAGGTATTCAGTGTGGGATTCCCAAATTGGAGTGACGTTGCTTTTAAGGGTGGGCGTACGATGGACGAGCTGAGTGGGACCGAGGAACACCTTTACGTACGGAGAAACGCGTGCTGGGTTGCTGAACCGCGCGAGGTCGAGATCCTTGGCTTGGTGGATGGTCAGACGTACGATCCCGGTGTTGCTGTCGGGCGGTTGCTCGAACGTCCCATCCTTCCTCTTGAGAGGTTGGAGGACGGGGTAGTAAGACAAGCTGTACCGCAACTGACCCCTGTCCTTGCCACCGGAGAGGACGGTGCTGGTGATTCCCTGTTGTTCACCATCGTCTGCCAATCCCGTAAGATCGTGTACCACAGTCCCGAGTTGACTATCAGGTCGATTCGTGTTGTAGTCGTACAAACAGAGTTGGAGTGCTTCGGCGAGCGAGTTAACGAGTAGAAATTGATTTTCTTTCCACGTCGGGTTAGCCGACGACGGAACGACCTTGGTCCGGCCGACAGGGGGCTTGACGCCGAGAGCCATAGTGACGTATGGATCGGGAGCACCCCCACCGAACTTGATCGCCTTGAGCCCGCGAGCAGACTCCACCGTGACTTGAAGAACACCGATGGCGGAATCGAGGGGTGTACCAGATAAAAGTTGTTCGAGGTCAATTTTGAACGAGTTGGGTTTGTACATCATCGGTCCCAGACTGGGATGAGAGGTCAGCAGGTCATCGTGGATCTGCAACTGGACCCCCGCACATCACTCACTTGTTATGTACCTGATCCTTCACGAAGTTCTCCAAACCCGGAATCGAGTTGATGTCCATACCGAACGTTTCTCCGCCTAGCGGCTTGAGTACGTAGTCAAAATCGGGCTTGGTGATGAATGCCACCTCGACGTTTTTGACGTGGGGGAAGTTGCTCATGAGACGGACCCTAAGGCGAACATAAGGAGTCAGTCAAAAAGCCGCCCGACAAGGTGCATACACTCACTTGATCCATAACTTCCCTTTGAAACTAATGTCCTCCAAGAGAATTGGCATCCCCACAGCGATCGGACCCTTACCCACTCGAATGCTCAGCACGATCTTCGGGTTGACCTTGCCTTGTGCTTCAGCTCGCGTCAAGTCTTCGAGATCGTGAGGCACAAAACTCAGGTCCCATTCCATCTCGATCTCGTCGTCGGGACTGTTCGGGTCGGTCTTGATGGTGGCGATGGTGGGTGCCTTGTTACCGAGTGTGAAAGTGGTGAGCTTAATGGATTCGACACCTGTAGGTGCGACGCCTTTGAGAGCTTCGTCGACGGAGCTGACAATCGTGGCTGCGTGGGCAAGTGGGTGGGGTGGGGGGGGGGGGGGGAGCTGGGGGAGGGTCTCGCGTTTCGACGTCCACTCACCAGAGAGAACCGGCTCCAAGATCAACCAAGCGCGATGGAGCATACTGTTCATCCACCCGACGGTTTCCGTATTCTTACTCAACTTGATTTTCATCAACTCTCTTTCGATGTCATCTCTCGCCCGCCTTCGTGTCCTCTCAATACTCAACGAGTAAATCGTCATGCAAAAAGCGAGAATGACAATCACCCATCCCCACCCGAGAGCGAATATTGTGACGAAGCGAGTAGAGAGGACAGCGAAGGTGACTATCGCGGCGTTATGGTATGGCGTGCCATAGAACTCGGGCGATACGTATTGGGAGACGATGGCGTTCAAGGATTGACCACCCTTGGCGTCGATTGTAGATTGCTTGGCAGATTGGAGCCAGCCTACGATCGCCGAATCACCAATGGCAGCTCCCGCTCCCGTGGTGATAGCACCCGGTTTGGTCTGTACGCCACCTTTACCTTGGCCTTCCGCGATACTAGCTTTGTCGACATCTTCGAGACTTGCCGTTGACTGCATGCCGGAACCAGAACCTAGGTCCACGGCGATTGAACGTCCACCATCCGGCATCGCGTCCTGAACAGAGGCACCGGGCTGAAGAGATGTCTTAGCAGCCCTGCCAACGGTGGAGATGGGGTGTGCTGCGCCGCTGGCAGCCGATGCCAATGCGCCGCCAACACTTCCAATCCCACCTGGGATGTCACGAGGAGCATCCAGCAAGCTGTCCGTGGCCTGATTGGCGTTGTCCTGCGGAGTTTCGCCAGCAGCGCGGGGTAGGAGGGTGCCACCAGCTACGGATGCTGCTTTGGTAGCTGTTGAGGCGTCTGGATCGAATGTCTGCGGAAGGGTGGGCGGAAGGGTGGGTAGTCAGTATCGAAAGAAGGCACGCAAGATGGGTGGATCATTTGATAATGTAAGAGCTCAGGACGATATGCGACAGAGTGGCCAAGTTTGAACCACCTGATCCCACCCATCACGCCCAACGGTTTCTTCCTCTCATCTCGGATGGACACCACCGTATTTTGCTTCGCTTCCACACCCACATCTCGACTCACATGAACCGGAACCTCTCCCAATCCGCCATCCGTATCCTCATTTCCAATGACACCCTGCTTTGCCAGTTCCTCGCCGACCACGGCCTGCTCCGCCCTCTTATGGGCGATGGAGCTCGGATGAGACACCGCGCCAGCTTGAACGGATGGATCTGCGGCTACAGCTGAATCCGTGGAGGTGATTGGTTTCTCGGGAATGTTGCTAATACCGCTACCCACGGAAGGACCGAGTGCGTAAGGAGCCGAGGATATGGTGGGCGGTGTGACATTCGACTGCGGAGATGGAGGAGTGTTGGACGACATGTTCGTGATTATAGGAGATGGGATCGACGGTGATCGGAGAGGTGTTGGTTTGACGGGTGTCGTCGGGTGTTCAGACGCAGCTCCAATTTTCTCTAGGGATTTATTTGGGAAGGTTGAGAGGGCAGAAGCAGCAGGCGGTAGTATACCACTCTCTTGACTTTCCGAATCCTGATCGAGATGTTCTTCTGGGTTCTTTCCTGTGGCCGGAGTGTTCAACGTCGGGACAGGAGGTACTGTATCAGTTTCTGAATCTAGGAGGATACCAGCACCTCTCCGATAAGAGTATTTTCTGATGGACGGAGAGGGGGTTAGCGTTGAGTTGGGGGTGGTCGATGCAGCTGTGGGTTGATTCGCAGTAGACGGGATGGGGCTATGGGATGGCATGGACAAGGCGATGGATGGACCGACCTCGTGAGGGGGACGTGAGGTTTGGAGACGAAGTGGGAAGGACTGCCCCGCTCGAGAATGACTATGTTGATGGACGGGAGGATGACATGAAGAGGATCCAAGCAAGGCAAAGAAGTTGAGATGTTTTGACGCGCGGGATGACGTACACGGGTCAGGCCATGCATGTAGGAGGGATGAGGGCGGATAGGAGGGATGAGCGGTTGGGGGCAAAGCAGGACTGCTAGTTATGTCGGATGACATGTCGCAGCACAGCAACAACTGCGACTCTGAAGCAAACGACTGCATTCACCCACTCAAAGCGAAAGTTGCCGCTCTGTTGTTTGGCGAGTGATTCGGGTTTGGAATGACGAATTCCACGATCATGGTGTGTAGGTGGTGTAACAACCTCCTGATGTAACCCGCCTTCTCTCAATCATACATATGCCATCCACCAGACCCGGGACCAGGCATTACTTCGAAACTTCGCTATCTCGCCCTGCACCCCCATCATTGTTTCAAGGTCAATCTGTCCGTTCGAGTGAACATTGACAACCATGCCTAGTATCGCACTAACACGCCTGGTCGGAGGTTACAGCAAGATTAAGAGAACCCGGACAAAGAGCCGTCATCGGTACTTTCCCCGGTGGTGGATAACGAAGAGGTGAGCCTGTCATCCAGTAGCAGAATCACAATATTCATAGAGCATCCCTGTCGTATCTAGATGGTGGCAAAGAAGCGGTGTCTGCTTAGGGATGAGTTACCGCTTGGAAATAAATTCCGGTGGTCTCTGTTGCTCATCAAGAATCAAGAACCGAGCTCAGCCGCCTTGGGAAACGGTTCGGTTCTGTGGTCTGGAGCGGAGCGAATCGCCGGCTCAATTAGGATATGCCGATGATTGAAAGGAAGAAGCACAAGCCGAATACTCGCCACCAACAGTATCCGAGCGAACAGTTTTATGGTTCTTATCACTTAAAATGCGATGTCTGCCTCAGTACTTACCCTCAAACGCTACGATAGGAGGTTAGACCCTTGAATATCGACTGCAATTGCAGAAGCGATTCAGGGAATGGGTACATAGAGAAGTGTTAATCGAGGATGTTTTTCTCTTTCGCCACCGCTGAGACATCAGCTTTGCGCGTACTGAATATTTTTCCCTTACAATATGGCTAGCAGTATCACCTACCCACCACTAAACAAGCAAAATGTCGATAATATCTATCGACGTGGGTCTATCGTCCCAGCGAAAGCGTTCAGCGTGGCTCATTATGGAGTCGATACACCTTTGACGTTGGGAGTCGAGGGACACTTTCACCACTGAGGGGTTGCAGAAACACCTTTCAAAGTAGTAATGAGAAGTTGATTAGGTATATGTCTGAGCAGGACGTGAGTGTGGATTGGGGTTGGTAGCTTGGTTTTGATGGCTGTGGTGTTGATGTGATTGCTGTTCCGGCTTGGGATTGTGGTGGTGGGTGGTGGTCGTAAAGCTTGAAACCCCATCTCTGGAGCGATGGGTATATCATCACCGCAAGAGAGCACGTCAGATTACAAGCTGAAGATGAACCTGTTTTGTATCAACTTCACAATGGCGACGCGAAGGGCTTAAACGGGTTCAGGAGGTCGATGAACAGAGGGTGAAGGTCCTGACAGATACACATTCCCAACCCACCCTCACCCTACACGGTTTGGCGAAATTTGCGAATGATGACGTGATGAAATTGAACAGCTCTGGCGAGGAAGATCGCGAGGAGTGGAAGGTGAGTGGAGGGTGGAGGGTGGATTGATAGATATATATATTTGCAAGCGCCCAAGTCATGGTCCTCTGCCCAGGCCTACTTGGACTGGCGTGGCAAATGATTACATAACAATGATTACATAATAACAATTACATAATAATATTATATAATATGGTTCCCACTTCCCACGGGCCATCCCCATCGGCGTTCCCGCCGCACGTGACGCGCAGATCCCGTTGATCGAGATCGGGGAATAACTGTCTGCTCTGCTTCTGTAAATAGGAATTGGATCCGGCGGCTGTTGGTTTCGGGGCCTGAATGGAACGCGGGAACGGCCAAAGGTTGCTGCTGGCTGGGCTGGAGCTGTCTGTGGCTGGGCTGCTTCCCATCCACCAGGGCCCTGGAGCACAAAGTCCATTCCAGCCCAGCCCAGAACAAGCCCAGAACAGAACAGAACAGAACAGAACAGGTGCTCGATGTCTTGTCCACGGTAGCTTCATGGGCTGGATGCACAACCGTCAACCACCAAAGCCAGCTTTCGACCTCCTCCTCCAATCCGCCACGCCTCTAGCGGCTAGTCTCATCGTATCAGCCAACTCGTCGAGCAGCATGTCGAGGGATTCTCCTCCTACCGAAGAGATGTTGGTGGATGTTGAACCAGTCGAGCATGGTCGAGCGCTGCTGTCAGAGACGGAGGGGCATGAAAAAACGACGGCAGGGACAACCATGTATCTTGACAAAAGCTCGTCGCCCACTGAGTTATCAAACCAATTTTCTCCCGGATCGAACCTGTCAAAGGCCCTCGTCAACCAACTGCCATCCTCACCTACCATCTCACAAACCTCCTCTCCTCAACAACCCGCCTTCCTTCAACGATCCACCACCACCTTCCCAAATCCATCCATCTCACCTCATCCATTCAAATACCGACGAACGCCGATCTATCGAAGCGCATGGTATGAGGGAGTCGTCGCTCTACGAGGAGGGATGGGAGAGAGTCCGGCACAAGATGTGGTGGATAACAAAGATATGGTATGCAAGAAAGATACGCCTCGTTTGTTATCTGCGACAGAGCGGACCGACTTCCTGGCCGATTGGCAACATTCTCGTTCTCTCAGTTCTAATGTCGGACAGAGTGAGACCTACAAAGGCCCTTGGCCTTGTGATTTGCGAAGGCTGACGGGGTTGAGAGTGGATGGGAGGGCACCGACGACGTTGATCGGGAGGAAGATAAGAGATGCGGTTGGTGGAGTGCAGGAAGGGGTGGGGAATGAGAAAGGGATGAGTGAGAGCGATGCGGATGGGGAGAGCCATGCGATGTTCGATTGTGAGTTTGTGAGGAGGGGAGGAGAGGGGGACCGGGATGTTCGTCCGATGCCGTGCTGACAGCAGGATGACATTCTCACAGTCCGAACACAACCTCCGTTCACCGATCTTCCCGCCTACATCGACTACACCCCATACTCGACGTACCTTTCCGACGCTTTAGCACCACACAGTCCCTCTGCTACAACGTCACAACCCGACGGACCTACTATCTTCCCTTTCATCCTCGGTCCTACTACCGATGATCGGGCGTTCGCTTCGGCCGTATACGGTGGTACTTTGATGTCTGCCGCTGCGAGTGCCGTGGAAGGTTACATGGCAGATTTTACCACCGGCCTTGATACTGGTCCGACAGTGGTAACTACGGGACAATGGTTGGAAGGGGAGAATGGGAAGGGGCGCGATGTAGAAGTGGAAGAGGGAGAGGAATCGTTATCGGAGGATTTGGAGAGATTACATGGCTCATGGGATAGGGACTTGGGTGATTATGGTGTGGGTGATTGGTCTGGGATGTATGGCGGACCAGATGTAGAGATGATGCAGGTGAGCGTCGGGCGGGAACTTGGGACTGGATGGGATCACAAGCTGATAGTCCGTCACAAGGTACCCGATGAGGATGAAGATGGACCAAATGTCATCAATTGCATCTCCTCCGGCTCCATCAACACCTCGTCTTCGTCGTCACATGGTTCAACTTCAGTAGCAGAACGAATGGCGGTGACCAGCTGCCAAGCTAATGACATTGGCATTGTCGACCTGAAACCTGATATCGAATCACTACCTTTGACAACCTCATTATCCAACGCTACCCGTACATCTTCACGCCAACGTCGTGTCTCACAAGCTACCTGTCCACCACCCGTTGACATCAAGCTAACCTCGGACGCTAACAACCGCAAACGCAAGTCTACAAGCATCGTTGAAGAGGAAGTAACCGCAAACGCACGGAAGGAGAATCGAGTGCTAATCAAAGTGGAGACAGAGGCTGAGGTGGCAAGGAAGCGAAGAGAAGGGAATGCAGCTGCCGCAAAAAAGTGCAGGGAGAACCAAAAGGCACGTTATGAGAAGGTGGGTTCGGAGGGAATGGTGTGCTCGTAGAATTCTCTGGACTGATGTACTTTCTCGGGTTCTTCGACAGCTATCCCGCGAAAACTTGGAGCTTTCTCGCCAGCTACAGGCTGCAGAGCTGGTCAATTCAAAGTTGAGCGCACAGATCCAACGATTGCAGTATGAGAACATGGTGGTGAGTATGACCGAATGATGGACCCACACCTGCACACTGATTTCAGAGCGAGATTTTCTCACAGATCAAGAAACAACGATTCTCCGAGTTTACAAGGGAGACCCAGAAGACGTCCACGAACCAGCAGGAGACAAATGAAAGATGAGAAGCCAAAACGAAATGAGAGTACTGAACAGCAATCGAAATCAAGTTGTATTATCTGTTTCACAAATTGTATGCAGCGTATGTGTACATTATTATTAATGTAAAAGCTGCACATAACGGGTGTCATCTAAAAAGCCCTTCAGGTGGCAGATTCAGGTTCCCGGAAGGTCAATATCCCCGGATGACTTGGCCCAGATTGCTGGAATGCTTGATAAACCAAGAACGAGGTTGTCTTCCTGCGGTTTGCAGACAAGGTGATGCGCCTGATCGTGATGGTGGAACGCAGGACATTCGATGGGAGATCTTCTCCATGTGCCTCGACATTGGTCGGTGTCGCAGTCCCAACTCCTTGGTTTGAAATTCAACGCCGCCTTTCTGGTATCCTCGGTTCTCTCCATCCTGTACATCAACGACCGTGTAACCGATTCCGACCCATTCTCATCCTTCGAGGGAGATAATTCTGGTTCTGTGGCTACAGAATGATCGCTCAGCCCTCTCACCCATCGCAGCGTGACCGCTCTCCCGTACTCATCCGATATGACCCGGTGCCCAGCCTACTCTCATAGGCTTCAGTGATTGCCATCAGGAGCGGTCGAGCCGCTGGGATCTGAGTCCGGATGGTGCGGCGTTTGGGAAGGCGTCTCGGACAGCTGCCAGATGTTCACGATGCAGCCGTCCGAAAGGGGCTTGGCCTCGATCTCACTTCGGTTCGCCAAGCATCTCTGGAGCTCAAGCGGACCTGGTAGTAATCCACGGTGGAGAGGGACGGCTCACGCGGACCTCGTTTGAATGTCAACTTATTGTCTGCTGTCGCGTGACGACGCTCTTTCGCTGCGTTTCAAGGGGACAAGCGGGCGTTGCCACCCACAGCGATGAGCGGCTGGCAGGGTACCTGTCTCGTCTTTTGTTTATTCATCTACATAACCTCGCCCTCTTCAAACTCACTTCTCCACAGGTAACCTTCAATCCCACCACTTTATTTCACCATGACTAAAGAGGAAGACATCACTTACCAGCTTACCGACGCCGAGAAGGAATCGATTGCAGTTCTGGCTAGTAAGGCATCAATACCTGGCGCGGAGGGGATGTCCCTAGCGTTCTGCAATTCTTTCCGACTGGAAGATACTCCCAGCTCAGCCGAGCAGGGCGCAGCTCGGGTGGAATACTTCAAATCACAAATGACCAGGATCATGAGGTGGTCACAGTCTACATTGGTGAATGCTGGTTTGGCGATGCGGGTGAGTGTCTTCGTTTTCGCAGACATCCATGTTGTATTCACAGTGGTTGTCATTCAAGCAACCTCGAGCGAGTCGTGTGCCAAGCGAGACCGACTCAGCTCGTGCTTGCAAGCAGTGCTCGGACAAGGGTCTCAGGTGTACCGTGGCGCGCACAGAGGATGGAATGTCACTGGGGAATTACTGCGTTCAGTGCACATCTTCTAAGAACAGCCGGTGCTCCTTCCGTGAGGAACGACAAAGTCTGGCAGTGTCGCGCGGGGCTGCGGTCGGTACTAGCCTTCGTTCTCTTGGAATACTGCTGCGATCGGATACCGTCCCTTTGGAAGCTGCAAATCTGAACTTGGCTTTATTAACGGGAAGTGTCCTCGAGTACTTTCGAGAGACTAATCCGGTCGCCTATCGGTCCATTCAATCGTCATTCAATCCTCCAGAGTCGACAACTGCAGACCTCGCTGCATACCTTGTTGCCCCGGACTCAGCAGCCGCAGCAAGTCATATTCCAACTCCTTCAGCGGTTCGAACGAAGGGGGAGAAGCGAAAAAGAGAGGCTGTTGGCACGTTTATCTGACTCTCGGTAGCCAGACGTTTCCTAATCGTCCTGGTCTACCCGTTCCTTATGCGGGATAACAAATAGTAGTTCAACTGATGGTGGTCTTGGTTCGAGTGCTGCAGTCTCTTGAGCAGCGTGCGCTGCTCTGTGATGATGTTCCTCAGTCTAGTAAGAACGAACCGAGTGAAGTAACCCGACTGTTGTAGTCAGACAATGAGACGACAAAGAAAGTCGGATAGGTCGTTGGTGTAGAGGTGACAGCTCCATTGACCAATGTAAAGACCACTCCTATTTTCTAGCTTCCAGCAGCTTGTCACGACGGGCACGCAACCCTTTGTCTTCTCTCTGTTCATCTTCAATAACAACCCTCGCAGCCGGACCTCTCCGTCGATGGCTCATAGCCTTTCCCGTGCCGGTTGTTCGAGAAATCCCGACGCGATCTGGAGCAGGATCGTCTTGGTGCTTGCAGTCCATGTATGACAGACGTAAGCTGACATATCGGTGCGATACAGGTGGTAGTGGTGAGAGACAACGACGCGGTCTTGCCGAATGTGTCAACACACCGCCCATCACTAGTCATGCTCCCTCGTCCGACCCATACCACGAAGCGTTGTCTTCCTCAGCCATGTCGCTATCGTCTTCAGAAGCAGCGTTGTATGCTGCCATGGCAGCTGTGATGCGCGAAGCAGGAAAAGAAGAAACCCGATGATTGTCACTCCTGACCCTCTGACCCCTGTATGATTGCCTGGTCCCTGTTGTTCGGAAAAGAGAACCAGGGCAGGAGACTGCGGCGTATGAGTGAGGTCCTTTAAAAAGCTTGTTCAATGCAACCGTCATGGCTTACTCGACTGTAAAGAACCACGCCGAACCCTCCCTTCCTCTTGGCTTCTCGTTTGGCGATAGACAACGTAGAATACGCAAGCAACAGTCATCGCTGCAAGTGTGATGAAAACCCAAAGTACACCGTGTGTGACCATGTTGACGCAAAGAGATCGTTCGGCAGTATCTCCCGTCACCATCAGAAAGTACGGGCGATCAATAAGACTGATGTGCTAAATGAAATGAGGGGGTTTCCCTATGCTGCTGCTTGGCGCAACTCCCTTCTGTATGTTGAGGAAACACAAAGGGATTTTTCCAGCAAAATTGGAAGTGGTGATTGCTGACAGGGCGTCCGTGAATATTCTCAGATGTGTGTTGAAGAAGGAATAGCACCCCAATCAGGGTATGAAGGCAGGTTGGTCAATTGATATGTGCGATATCGTTATTGAGCGCAGACACTCGCGCCAATCTTATTTTCATGCCTCTGCGCTATGCCAGGAGTGAAAGGAGCTCTCACTGAGATAGATCGCCCGCTTGAGCGTTTGTATTCAGCGTCTCTGGGTGATCACTCGTTTCAAGCACTGGAGCGCAGGAGACGAGCGCACCCAAAGTTGAGAAGAAAGAGTTGCTCATGCCATTCCAATTTTGCCCAGCGGCAGCTGGAGTTGGAGGAAGTCGAGGTCGCTAAGGCTTCGCTTCCCTAGAATCAGTCTCGACGCCATCGAATTCTGCCCGACTGCAGACCTGAGACGCAGTTGATAGCAAAGATCAATTGGACGACTTGACTGGCCTCGCTCTCCTGCACTGTCTCTCTTACCAGGTCCAGGCTCAACCTCCTCGGTGGCGACTCCTTCTAGAAACCGAGATTGGCAATTTCTCACGGGTGGTCAGCCCAGCTGGGTGGTTAGAAACATGTCGCTCTCCTCCTATTCAACTGGTTGTCATCTGAGTTCGCTTCGTGTTGACATCCTCTCATCATCTGCACACATTTACGATCGAGCTCAACCTTACATCCACCTTGGTCCATTCTGCTACCTTCTTACGAATCGAACACAGCTCGCATCCGCTTTACAAGCTTCGTTGCTGGTCGACTCAAAGAGAACAGAGAGTTTACAACCCAAAGTCGCAGTCGTCGACGAGGATAGGTGAGTGGTAGTACCCGGAGACATACCGTACCTCTTTGATGGTAACTAATGGAATGCAGACCTTTCATTCAGACCTTCCAGCTCCACGAAGACCGATACGCTTCGACAGACTGACGACATTGCAGTTGAATCACCATGGACGTGCGTGCGAGTTCTTTCTCGACACCATCGAAACAAGCTGACCAAGTGTTCGATCCATTGCACCGCAGGGCATTCTCGACTTCTCTCAAGATCTCGACGTCAGGTAAATAAAGTAATTAGAGCCAATGCCGTCGGAATTGTGGCCTAACACATCCATTCTCACAGCCTCCTAGATCGTGTCGTTGAGACATTGTACAATGGTCGTGGTGTTGAGGTAGGCGCAGTGGAGTGCGAGTTGCAACCTTCCCACTGACACTCTCTTTTCATCAATCTCCCAGCAACAAACCGCGCAGCAAGCCGTCACTCAGTTCCAAGAACACCCGGATGCCTGGCAGAGAGTTCCAGTGATCATTCAGACGAGTCAGAACCCGAATGTCAAGGTGGGTGTCGGTTGCGGTTTATGCAGGATCCATATCGCGGTGTCTGATACGGTATTACACCAGTTTCTCGCACTCGCGATCTTGGAAACCCTCATCAAGACTAGATGGAAGGCTTTACCAGCCGATCAAAAGCAAGGTAAGAAGCAACCGAGTCGTAATCAGCTCAGAGGACTCATGTTGCGATGGTCCCGTCTGTCAGGCATTCGGAATTTTGTCGTTCAGACTACCGTGGAGGTCACGTCGGATGAAACAACCATGCGAAAGGAGAGGGCGTATGTTAACAAGTTGAACATAGTGTTGGTGAACGTGAGTTACGGGCCGTGATGAGATCTCCCCGAAATTTTGTACTCACACACGCACCCATCCGCTCATCCCCTCAGATTCTTAAACAAGCGTGGCCTCACGATTGGCCACAATTCATCCCCGAAATCGTCGCTTCATCCAAGACCAACATCTCTCTGTGCGAAAACAACATGGTCATCCTCAAGCTACTCTCCGAGGAGATCTTCGACTTCTCCGCCGATCAAATGACCCAAGCCAAGACGAAGAATCTGAAGAATCAGATGTGTGGCGAGTTCTCAGAGATCTTCAACCTCTGTACCGAGGTGTTGGAAAAGGCGAACAAACCGAGCTTGATCAAGGCGACCTTGGAGACGCTGTTGAAGTTTTTGAATTGGATACCTTTGGGGTTCATATTTGAGACCAACTTGATCGATAACTTGATTTCGAGGGTGAGTCGATGGATTCTGGCTCTCGACATCTCACTGATCATCAAATCTATCAATTAGTTCCTTGAACCAGTGGAATTTCGCAACATCACCCTCAAATGCCTCAACGAGATTGGTGGTCTCGATATTTCGGCAGACTACAATCAGAAATTCGTCGTTCTTTTCCAACTCGTGATGACGGCCGTGAACAAGATGATTCCGTACGATACCGGTCAGTGTACGACGTGGTCGTTGCCGGGATATCTTGTCCTGACTGTTTGCTTCCCATAGATTTCGCCCAAGCGTATCCCAACCTCTCCGACGATGAACAGATGCTCATCAAGAACCTCTCTCTCTTCCTCACCAACTTTCTCTCCATCCATCTCCGCCTCGTCGAGTCCAAGGAGCATCAAGAGCTGCTGATCAACGCGCACTTTTATCTCTGCAAGATCTCAAGCGTGGATGACCGGGAGATCTTCAAGATCACTCTAGAGTACTGGCAGAAAGTGGGTCTACCGAATGGTCGCGTGGAAGCTAGCTAACCTCTCTTCTGCACCTATCAGCTCGTTAGTGAGTTGTACGAGGAAACTCAACTTGCTCCCATCGTAGGCGACATGAACCCTCTCATGGCTCTCAACCTTGGCGGGTCGTCCGTCGGCATGGGCGGGATTGGCTCTACGTCACAGGCAATGATGAATGGCGCTGGATTGCGGAAAAACATCTATGCTTCCGTACTAAGCGAACTTCGCAAGGTCATGATCTCAAGGATGGTCAAGCCGGAGGAGGTTCTAATCGTGGAGAACGACGAGGGAGAGATCGTGCGAGAATTCATGAAAGAGAGCGATACGATCGTGCTGTACAAGAGCATGCGTGGGGTCCTTGTCTACCTCACTCATCTCGACGTCGCTGACACGGAGAACATCATGACGGAGAAACTGTCGAGGCAGGTGGGTTTCCGGGGCAGGCGTGTGAACGCTAGAAGACAAGCTGACACATGGCTCACCATCAGATCGATGGCAGCGAGTGGAGTTGGAATAACTTGAACACGTTGTGTTGGGCTATTGGATCGATATCAGGTGCCATGAGTGAGTTTCGTCAGCGTCATCGCACCCGTTCGACCCTTATGTTCCTCCCGGCTCACAGGCGAAGAGGTGGAAAAGCGCTTCCTCGTTACTGTCATCAAGGACCTCCTAGGTCTCACTGAGATGAAGCGTGGCAAGGATAATAAAGCCGTCTGCGCATCAGACATCATGTACATCGTCGGTCAATACCCAAGGTTCCTTAAAGCGCACTGGAAGTTCTTGAAGACCGTAGTCAACAAGTTGTTCGAATTCATGCACGAGACACACGAGGGTGAGTGGACGAGGCGGCTTAAAAGGTCAATTTCTGATTTGCTTTGCTCTCCAGGTGTACAAGACATGGCATGCGACACTTTCATCAAGATCTCACAAAAGTGCCGTAGACACTTTGTCATGCAACAGTCCGGTGAACAGGAGCCGTTCATCGACGAGATCCTTCGCAACCTGCACCGCATCACCATCGATCTGTCTCCTCAGCAAGTGCACACTTTCTACGAGGCCGTCGGGTACATGATCAGCACTCAGCCAAACAAGGCGATCCAGGAGCGTCTGATCGACAAATTGATGACGTTGCCGAACGAGGCCGTGAGTGTGATGATGTGCGGTACTCCCACCGGTACGCCCCCCTCTGACTACCTCTACTCGCAGTGGGATACTCTCATGCAACAAGCACAAGAGGGCGTAGACGTTTTAGGCAACAGCGAGAACGTCAAGATCCTTGCAAATGTGCTCAAGACAAACGTCGCAGCTTGTACTTCCATTGGACACTTCTTCATCCCTCAGCTTGGCAGAATTTGGCTCGATATGTTGGGCTTGTATGGCGCTGTGAGCGCGCTTATCAGCAATCAGGTCGCAGAGCAGGGTGAGTTGCAGCGTGACGAGGATGACGAAATGTCGGACTGAGTTTTATTTATTCCGTGCTCATAGGTCTGATTGCCACCAAGACCCCCAAGGTCCGTCAGCTTCGCACGATCAAGAAAGAGATCCTTCGATTGGTCGAGACTTATATGCGCAAGGCCGACGATTTGGAGAACACCAACAACAGCTTGATACCAGGGCTTCTTGAGGCTGTTCTTGTTGATTATCAGCGTAACGTACCTCCTGCACGAGACGCGGAGGTGCTGAACCTGATGGCGACCATCGTTGGAGTGCTCGGAGTGAGTGAAGGTCAGACCCCGGCTTGTACCTCGCTGACACGGCATCATTGCAGCCTCTGCTAACACCTCAAGTCCGCCCTATCCTCGACGCCGTCTTCGAGTGCACCCTTAGCATGATCAACCAGGATTTTGCCGAATACCCAGAACACCGTGTCGGCTTCTTCAAGATGTTGCGAGCGATGAATGCGTCATGTTTCCCAGGTGAGCGGCGAAGTAACGTGCGCGGAATGTGCAGGTTCTGAACACCCCCCCCCCCCCCCCCCTTTCTCCTGGCGCGCGGCGGATAGCCCTCCTCGAGCTCCCTCCTGCGCAGTTCTCACTGATCATAGAAGCCGTCATTTGGGCCATCAAACACACGATGCGCGACATTGCCGAGATTGGCCTTAACCGTGAGTGGCGACGATCCGCCTTCGATTGTGGCTTCCTGCTGATTTTTTTTTTGCTGTTCACAGTTGCTCTGGAGGTCTTGAGAAACTTTGCCAAGTGTGACCCCGCGATCGCGAACTCTTTCTACAAGACATATCACAACCGTATGCTCGAAGAGACCTTTGCCGCGCTCACCGACGCTGACCACAAGAGTGGTAAGTGGATTGTGCATCACGCCGTCTCTGCCTCGCATTACTCATCATATCCCTTTCACAGGCTTCAAACTGCAAAGCATGCTACTCGCTCGCCTCATCAACCTCGCAGAGACCAATCAGATTGGCGTCCCTCTTTGGCCAGATGGCACCGTCACTGATCCGAACATGACCAACGCCCTTTACCTGCGGCAACACATCTCCACCATGCTGACCGGTGCCTTTGGACATGTGCAGCCGTGAGTAGTGGTTACCCGTGCCTTTTTCCCAATCGCTGACTGCCCTCGCCTACAGTGCTCAAATCAATGCCTTTGTGGCTCTCATGTTCGAGGCATCAGGCGACTTTGAGCGATTCAAGTTAATCCTCCGAGACTTCTTGATCTCTCTCAAGGAATTCTCTGCCGACGGCGACACGGCAGATCTGTTTATAGACGAGAAGGAGGATGAGATGGAGAGGAGGAACAAGGAGGAGCGCGAAGCGGCGATCAAGGTGCCAGTACGTATGCGGGAGATGAGATCTGGCGGACAATAGCTGAAATCGTTTCAACTTCCCCAGGGCATGCTCAAGCCGGCTCAATTGGATGAAGACACCGAGCTCTGAGCTGCGTAGAAGCCGATACTGGCTTAATGAGAAGTAAACCGGACCTTTACCTGTACAAATGTGTCTTTTGCCCCACCTCCCCTTTCCTTTCACGTCTTCTGTCTGTCTCTTAACGATGATACGATTTTTATCACATGCTGCCTCGCGCGTCACCGCGTCATGTACAAGGTGTCGATGAACATTTCCGCGAGCTTGGGCACTAGGAGAGGGCCCACGCTCGTTTGCCCAAGTCCTGCAAGTGGGATGAGCATATGATTCCGCAGCTTGGAGAGAGGGTGAAACTCACCATACAGCGCCACCATATCACCACTGTCCGACGGCTCGGCTTTGACTTGGTCGAGAGCGGCGTGCAGGTCATCCAGGAGATTATCAACTGCCTTGGCGGTGAGCATCTGCCGTAGGGTCTAAGATCAGTCATAATCTCCTGGATAGGGAAGAAGACCAAACTTACTGTCATCGCCAAATGTAACGCCGGTGGATCACTCAATGCGTTCAAGTGCCAACCCTTCTTTCCCAAGAGGTCTCCGACCATATAGATGTCATTCTGCTTCAAGCTCGAGTCTGCCCTGACTGTGAAGGCCACGACAGAGACTAGTGGATCGCCAAGGACATCGAGGTCGGAAGAAAAGCGGGGTGACTGCAATGCGTGCTTGAGCTTGCGGCTAGCTTTGAGGATGGTCACGCAGGATGCAGAGTAGCCACTGTTGCAAACGTGTATGAGAATAGTCCGAGAAGACACGGTCCAGGACTCACTCGACGCCCATGTGAGTCATGACAGCCCATGCGCCGGCGATGATCGATCCCGGTCTGTGCAAGGTAATGGTCGGTCATTGGCCAACGGTGAGGGTTGGGCCTAGGCTCACCTCGACCCAGCCATCGAAGGCGAAGCGTACACTCCGCCCGCCCAATCGGGTTGTACGTAATACTGGTATCTCCGGAGCTCGGCGCTTCGGTACATGACGACGGAGGAGCCTGTCAAGGGAGTGATTGCTGTCAGACGGAGTGATCGATGTTGGGCACCGAAACTCACCCTTGGGACAGAAGCCTTGCAATCACGAGACGGTCAACAATCATTCGCTACCTTCGCGAAGCACTCGGAGTGAGACCCACCATATTTGTGAATGTCACAACTCATACTCGTCACACCTTTGACTTCGAATCCGAAACCACCCACGATACCCTCCCCATACCCGGTCTTCCTCAAGAATGGCATCAACAAGCTGCCCAAACAGCAGTCCACGTGAAGACCGACGTTTGCTTTTCTAGCGATGTGACCTAGCGCTGGGATTGGATCGATCGCTCCGTCTGGAAAGTTTGGGGCTGAGCCTACGAGGAGGATCGTGTTGGGGTTGCTGCGATATCATGGGGCAGTTCAGCACCAGTAGAGTGCCGGTCGGTGCACGGTGTTCGCTTACATCGCTCTCTTCATAGCAGCCACATTCGCCTTCCTAGTCACCTTATCAACAGGGATGACATGCAATCGTACTCCAAAGTAGTCCGACGCTTTCCAAAACGCAGCATGTGCCGAGGACGGGATGATCCTGTCCGGTCATTGTCAGCATGGCTTATAGCCACACACCCGGTTTGTTTTGATCTCACATCTCGGGATACTTGATACCCTTGGTTGCTTTCGCCCAATCGCGGTGTGTCTTGACGGCCATTAGGATGGATTCTGTGCCGCCCGATGTGGCTGTGGAGGTGTGAGGGGAGGGCATCAGCATGGTGGGGTCTAAATGAATGACACGACCCCGGCTTACTTGTTCCAGCACCGGTCGGGTTCTGAAATCTATAACAGCGACGATCTGCGTGAGCTACTCATGGTTTCAAGGCTAGGTGTTGTTGGACCCGAACGTACAGCTTCAAACACATGGCCACGATTTCTGCTTCCATCTTGCGGACACCAGGGAATACGTCTGGATGAAGCGGATTGGAAAGGATAAATTTGCTGGTGGCTGCGATGATAACTTCGTTGAGTTCTTGTCCACCCTGTGTTTGAACGGGCATCAGATCACAGGTAAAATATCAAGACTGATCAACCACACCTACGTGGTAGACCGCTCCAGACACTCTGCCTTCCGCAACATCTCCCTTCTCCATCCTTTTTAGTTTGTCCATCTCGCCGGTTATCCATTCCAAGGACTTGCCCTTCTCTGGGAGGGATGTGTAGTACTCGAGGTCTTCGGGGACGAGCTTGGATTCGATACCTTTGCGAGCTGCGAGAAGCTCTGAAGTCACTTTGTCGCGAGATGAAGGGAGTCGGAGGAGGATGGAGAAGACGAACTGAAGGCGGAGGAGTGTGGGTTAGGGAGGAAGGCAGGGTGGGAGGGGTGCGGCAATGCCTTCAGACATCCTCACCTTCTTGTAATACCTATACAAGTCCACCACGGTGCCCTTGACGCCATGCGCTCTGAGCTGTCGATATGATTCGAGACATACCCATCTCCAGACGACGTACAGGAGGAGAACGTTTGCAGCGACGGATGGGGTGGTAGACGCCCGACGCCATAAGGATCGAATGAATTCCATTGTGCGGAAGGAAGTGTCTCTCGAGATGCTGCTCGGGGCTGGAAGTCGGTCCGACTAAACAAGGGATGCCAACGGATGATGATTCCTGATGAGATCTATAAAGACGTCTCGATGGAATTCTACACTTTTTTGTTTGCCACATCAAACTAGCTAAAAGAGCCGACCAACAAAGATGACGAATCGACATTTAGTCTGAAAAGAGGGGGTTAGGGGGTGAGGACGTGAAGGGGTCAGTGTTGGCACTTCCGTGTCTTCCTCTCGCACACCCTTCCTCCCTCACTCACCGACATCCATGTCCATCTTCGCTCCCTCGACGTCTTCATCCACCTCCATCTCCACATCAGCCTTCTCCTCCTTGGGTGGGGGTGGCGTGTTCTTGCCGCTAGCTGGATCCTCGGTGGTCACCTTTGGCTTTGGCTTGGGCTTGTTCATGATCGAAGCACCGGTGATCTCGACATCATCTCGTCGCTTGAGAATCTCGGACGAGGTGATGACCGGGTCGCGGTTCTTGACACGCTCGGATTGACGGAAGAGGTTGTCCTCCAGCCATTGCTGGTTGGTGGCACACTTCTCGATCTGAGGGCACAGCGCAGCAAATGCAAGTTAGCCCCTGGGTACGCCGAGCCAACGTCGACCTCTACTCACCACCTTGTTCTTGTCGGCTTCATCGATGTGTGAGTACTTCTCCTCACCACCCTGTGCCATCGACATGTACTTGTTGATGGCCTCCCTCAACGCCGCGGCGGCCCTTGGCCTGTCCTCGCTCTCCTTCCACCTCGCGACGACTGGGTCTCCGATCTTCTTTAATGCGTCCAACTTGGCCACGTACTCGCTCTTCTTGGCGTCCTCGCCTTCCTCAGAGTACAACCAATCCTCGGCATCTTGCAAGCCAGCCAACAACTTCTGCTTCTCCTCGTCGGTGACGTACGCGGCGTATCGGTCCTCGAGCTTGCCACGCATCTCATACACGTACTCCTCAAGCGCGTTCTTGCGGTCCTCAGTCTCCATGACGAGTCGGTCGGAAGCGGTCATGTTACCCTCCTTCTCGAGCAGCTCGTTCAGGGTCTCGGCGGATAGCGAGGTGTAACCGCCCGACAAGGTGAGTTGTCCGCGTCGCTTCATCTTGCGGACCTTGCGGGTCTCCTCCTTCTTCTCATCGCCCTCACCGGTGGTGAACTTCTCCTCCTCCTCGACCTCCTCGACCATGTAAGCCTCCTCAAAGTTGAAGATACCGTGGAGGTTCATTCGAGCCTTGATCTTAACGATGGCGAGATCGCCGTTGCTGGACTTGGTGACGCCCTTGACGGCGACCTTGCCGATCCATGGGTTGGTACCGCGTGGGATCGGTGCGTCATCGGTGTACCTAGCCTCAAGCTCGAAATCACCGGCACGATGGAAGGTGAGGATCTTGGTGGATGGGATGGGGTTGGATCGGGGGAAGACGACGAGCGAGGTGTCCTCGTCTGGGTTTCCCTCCTCCTTCTCCCACTGCACCTGAATTGGGTAGAGGTTGATGTCGTGGACGGCGAATTCCCTGACTCGGAAAACGGGCGAGAGGGAAGCACACGCGAAGGTGGCACCCCGGCAGATGGCTTCGTCGGCGTTGAGGGTGAAGTTGAGGGTCTTTCCTGGGAAGAACTCGGAGATTCGCTCCTTGATGGCGGGAACACGGGTGGAACCACCGACAAGCTCGACGGAATCGATCTGATCGACGGTGAGGCCGGCCTCGGCGATGGCGTTGGCCAAAGGACCAGGGACACGGTCAAGAAGGTGGGCGGTCAACTGCTCGAACTTTTCTCGGCTCAACGAGGACGAGGCGTCGACGTCGTTCATGATCGACTCGACATTGAGAGGAGCCTCGGCGTTGGCGGACAAGACCTTCTTGAGTCGTTCGCATCCGGTGGTCAACCTGAAGATGGCCTTGGGGGAAGACATGACGTCGATCTTGTACTTGGTCTTGAACTCTTCTGCGAAATGCTGGATGAGAGCATAGTCAAAGTCACGACCACCAAAGTGCCTGTCGTAGGCGGTAGCCTTGACGGTGAGTTGACCTTTAGAGTATGCGACGATGGCGACCGAGTAGTTGGAGTGGCCGATGTCGACGAAGCAGACGTTACGTGCCTCCTCTGGGGTGGCGGGGAGGTCTGGCTTGGTGATTCCGTAACCGAGGGCGACGGCGGTGGTGTCGTTGATCAGGCGGAGAGCGTTGAGACCGGCGATGTTGGCGGCGTCGAGCATGGCCCGTCGTTGGTTGTCGGTGTACCATCCTGGGACGGCGATGACGACATCGCTGACGGACTGCTTGAGCTCGGCGGACGCGGTGTCACGGAGTTTAGCGAGGTAGGTGGCGACGAGTTGGGTGGCAGAGAAGACGGCGGGTTCGCCGAGGTACTGGACCTGTGGGAAAGGTAGGGTGAGTATTGGTAAAAGCACGGGTCCAGGTCGTCGCGGGAGACGCCCGAGGAGGGGAATTCGCTCTTCCTGAAGAAACAGGTCCTCGTGGTCCTCGTTGCCTTCAAGCTTGACGCTTTTCGCGACCAAGGAGGTCACTTGCTTGCGTGTGTGAGCTCAAGCGAGCCCACGCTCGGCGAAGACTGAGTTGCGCATCTACCACCGTCTCCTAAAGCATGCTCGCTTCCCTAGTGGTCGATTCTCTCGTCCACTTTCCACTTTTAAACTCACCTTGACACCAACTGACCCTCCAGCATCCACCAACTCGGCGTTTATGAACTTCTTCTCAACCTCCTGAACCTCGCCATCTGCGTAGCTCCTTCCAACCAATCTCTTGAGTGATCCGATCGTGTTCTTGAAGTTAGAGGTCTCAGCCGTTTTCGCTGATTCTCCGACGAGACGTTGGCGAGGGGTAAAAGAGACGAGGGATCTGAAAGGTAGAGAGACAGGGTAGGTGTTTGGTGGGAATATACGTACGTCGGTATGTCAGCAACAGGAGGCTTCCGTGAGGGAAGGAAAGCAGGGGTCCTTACGGGGTAGCAAGGTTGGAGACCTCATTGGCGATGACATCGATACCACGGTTTCTAGCGACACCGATCTATTAGGGAAACGTGCGAGGAAGTGGGGTTTTGCAGAGAGGGATTAGCTGTCCGGCTCCACGGTCGTCCCAAACCTCTCTTTGCCCGGCGTCACGGCTCACCTTGGAAGCCAAGTTACCCAAATCGATACCTACGACGGACTAGCAAGGGGTGTTGGAGGGAATGAGGGTGGTGTTAGTTGGTCGTCTTTTTGTTCGTGGCCTGACCGGATGTTGAGGTACGCTGGACTCACAGCCATGATGAATCAAAATGAGTAGGGTTTCAAGTGGGGTTTGGTGGGTAGAGTTGGGTGGTGGGGACAATGGGACTGTTCTAGTACGGTGCGATTCTGTATTATTCCAAAAAGAGCCAAGGTGGTTGGGTCTGTCGATGGAAGGGATGTTGATTGATGTGGTGGATACGATGTCGAACCTGACTTGACTTCAACTCACTCTTCAACTTTTGAAATGGAGAAAGTGCGAGAAAGGCTGACGTTGGCGCGTTGAAACGCGAAAAGTTGAGAAATGGGCGGCGGCGCGGGGCGGGGGCGGGGGAGAGAAATGACGTGGCAAATGCGGCCGGGGACAGGGTCAGCGGGGGAAATGGATGGCAATGTCTATTATCCGGCATGTAGTCTACAAATCTTCTCTAAAGGAACAGAAAGCATGCACATGTGGAACATTCGCCTCACACCATCTCCTTGCTGCTATACGAAGCCACCGACGTCGGTGGAATCATTCTTTGATGCGAACCGGCGGGAGAATTGCCGTATGATTGCAGCTCCGGCTGTTGTGTGGCTGTCATGTTTTGAGCCGGCGACGGGATGTGCTTGGGGTACCATTCAGGGATGGAGATTGCGAGTAACATAGCGCAAGCGATGCTATACCGGAATGAGCTCCGGTCAGTGCCACGCAAAATCGTACGATAGAGACACAGCAAACTCACTATTCAAAAGTAATCTGGAGGATGTAGAACGCAGCCTTGCTTCGAACCCAAGCGGTGTTGTTTGCAAGCGAGGTAGCCTGTCAGAGTTGAATGAACCAGAAAAACATCGGTCAGTGAAATCCACATTGCGTTACGAAATTTCACCGCACACCCACCAGTCGATATGATGCGATGACACATAACAACGCTGTGACCGCGAAGAGGTAGATGGACGCACGGCGATTGAGGTGCGGCATCCGGATGAAGGTCACGATTTGAGCGAGCAAGAGGACGCCGGCAACGACTATGGACAGAATGTAACAAGCCTTCCTCATCTGGTTGACCGAGTTGGCATTGCTAGCGTTGGTGAAGGCGCTGGAAGCGTTGGAGCCAGCGATGATACCTGTGATGATAGCTCCAAGAAGAGCGAGACGGAGGAGGCTGTGAGAGGGAGGGTAAGCGTGCGCTTTTCGTCAGATCGTCATTCGTTCCTACTGACAGAGCGATGGCGTCCGTCCAATGCCTGATCTCCGATATGCGTTTGGGCCTTTTGCTTAATGCGGGAGGAGGACATCCCTTCTCGTACCACACCGTTTCAGCGACGAGGTTCTTCCAAAGTGCGATGGCAGGCTCGATGATCATGAGGAAGCCGATAAGGATGAGGATGAGATCGCCGACTGAAAAAGGAGGACGTGGGGTTTTAGCTGGCGATACGGAAGGTTGATTGCAGCGATCGACATCTACTCACTCAACAGCCCCTCGGTCACTTGGTTCTCGCACATGATGATACGAATGATAAACAGCGCTAATCTCGCGCCTATGAAGAGGGTAGGTCGAATGAGGATCAGGGTACGGTCCTGAGGTCTGGCCCATCGGTAGATGAGGAGGGCGCTAAGGAGTACGTACTGAGGGTAACGAGGGGTCAGCGGGTGCCACTTGTGTTAGGTAGGTCAGCGAAACACTCACGAGGATCAAGAAGAGGATGCTGGGTCCGAGGTCAACGTGCTTGGTCGGGATTCCACCGGTGAAGAAGAAGTATGATGGGACGTCCATGTGGGGTTATTGATGTTTTGATTGACAGGCAGATTGGAATGGCTGGATGGATGTGCTAGGGAGAGGGGGATACGGCAGTGGCTACTGGGCCACCTTATATACCTCATGTCCACCACCACCACTGCTGCTTCTACTGCTGCTACTAGCGCGAGGAACATTTCATTTATCCGCGAACAAGCTAGCGAGCTCGGACGCCCCAGCTGGCACTTTCGTTCCCCATTTCGTTCAGGCACGCCACCAACCTGCTTCTGCTTCCTATCGCGTCGGGGCGGTGGCGACTTCGGGACCGACGTCGGGACCCGCGGCCAAGCGTGGTTTCTATTTTGTAGATCCTCTGGTCGTCGTCGTCCCTCTCTGTTTTTATTTCGCAGCTACTTCATAATATTATTGCGCTGATGTTTGGGATATTTAGACCTTGGCAGTGCAGCCAAAAACGAAACGGACTGTAGCCAGGTCTGCTTCCAGGCGTGCTCCGCAATTGCACTCGACGTCAAACGTCACTGGATTGGCTCCGCCACGCCAGCCTGGCGCCGCCCAGACTTAGCCGCACATTCCGATACGCACCTTGCCTAGGACGGACAA
Organism: Cryptococcus sp. T15_22C; assembly: GCA_017654825.1. Lineage (NCBI taxonomy): Eukaryota > Fungi > Basidiomycota > Tremellomycetes > Tremellales > Cryptococcaceae > Cryptococcus > Cryptococcus sp. T15_22C. The sequence goes on along the minus strand of JADPYA010000228.1, from coordinate 15,771 downwards.
CGCGACCGACGTCATGTTGGTACGGAATCAGGCGAAAGCAAATGAAAGAGTTCAGACGCAGCTGTGGACCGCAGCCTCTCATCTCAGGAGGACAAGAATACGTCGGCCAAGGCCACGTGGTCTTGATGCTGCTGTGTGTTGTTGCGGCGCAGCAATCTTCGTCGCTCAGGGGCTAAAGGGGGGCCTTGATCTACATGGGGTGGACCCCGCAGTCCGCCAGGGATACCATGCCGATCTCAACGATAACACCAAGTAATGCAATTCATGGAGCGAATGAGTATATCATGTCATCTGGCTAGAACAACACACCCTTACCTCGAACGGGACAAAGGTGATGCCTTCCGATATACGATTCAAGAGATCGTACGACAGTGAACGGCTCCCTCTCGGCGGGTCCAATCAAGGTTCCGATTGGATGATTTACGGACGGAACATTCTTGGTCGACGCAAAGGTCTCACCGCCCTCGTCACCCTCATCGCTCTTGTGGGGTTGGGAACATTGATCGTCATAGTCGTCGATGACTGCGCTCGTGGACGGTCGACCTGTTTCTCTGAGGTTTCTCGAGATGTTTCGGGGGCGCGATTTCTCCCATACATGTACAGTCGTGACGAGAGCATACCGGTCGACACTCTCCTCGCATTCGCCGAGCACCGACTGGCAACTCGCGTCTCCACTTACGATATCCACGGTTCCATCTATGACGACCACAACGTGCAATTCAAATATCCTACGCTCCACAAGTATCGGGAAGCCATGCTCAAGGCTTGGGAGTACTGGTTCGAGCCGGATGGCGTCTACTCACAACAGGAACGCTCAACATTCGACTCTCAACGGGATCTTGTCATGTCCCACCTTCGCCTGACAGGCGCAGAGGAACTCGACGACAAGCTGCCAAAAGATATTTAAACCACTTCCAAAGGCATACAACCCGACTACGCCGACCAATTTCGCAGCTGGTTTGACCTTAACCCTGACTGGCAGTTCCGGAACTATAACGACGACGACACCAGTGACTGGCTCAATACAACCTTCCGAATCGGAGGGGAGAAATCGACGACGTTTGCTCGAGTTGTGAGCGAATTTGACTCACTAGATCGTGGCGTTCTCAAAGGTGAGTCAGCAGTGATCCGGGTAGACGATCGCCAGTCACTCAGAACCTTCTCCCCTATCGTTTTAGGGGATATTTTTCGGTCAGTTGTTGGATTCCACATGACTCTGAACATCGCCAGCTCACCTCCTTATTCATAGTTATCTCGCCCTCTTTCTTAACGGCGGCGTTTACACTGACACCGATACGTCTGCTGTCCGTTCCCTGGCGGACTGGCCAGGACTTTGGTCAGGCAAAGACATCAAGAAAATATCCGGGGACCCTATGCTGGACACGCTGTCCGAGATCCTTCAACTAGCTTACCATGAGCAGGGCACGGCTTCGGCGAATGCGGAGCGAGCTGCCACTTTGCGTCTATCGCCCGAAGCGTTGTACGCACAGAGCAAGCCTCCGAGATTGATCGTGGCGATCGAGACGGACAGCTTGACTACCAGAGCAGACTGGAGGGCACATCAAATGGCTCGAGGCTTTCAATTCTGTCAGGTGAGGAACCAGCTTTGAAGTAGATGAAACATGTCTTGGCTGACCCTGCATCATCAGTGGACCATCGCCGCACGCCCCCACCATCCCGTCTTCCTCGACGTCATCAGTTACGCCTTGAAAATGGCCGAGGCGCAACGTCTCGGAATTGCGGAGCAGAAAAGAGTGCTTGACATGACGGGACCTGGGAGCTGGGTGCGTATTCCATTTCACAAAAGGAGACCACACCTTCTGATATATGAACGCATCTCAGACTGATGCGCTGTTCAACTACCTGCTCGTGAGGTGGGGCGTCACGCCAGAGCAGTTGACGGGAATTGCTGAAGCGGTGCAAGTTGGGGACGTTCTGATTTATCCTCCAATCTCATTCCACGTGGGTACCCAGGTTCCGGGGTCTCGTACATATATCTCCAACACCTGTCTTATGTATCCTTCTCACCAACAGGCCGATGCGAGTGAAGGGTATCAAGGCACTTGGGCGCTAGTCTGGCACGGCTTTTTCGGACGGTGGAGAGGTGAGATTCTCCGCGAGACCGCTGGCAGCGTCAAGGGTCTGTATTTTAATCCGTTGCGAAACAAAATCGGGGATTACTTGCTCACAGATGACGACGATCCAGCCAAAAATGGATAAGCAAATCCCCAAGCAAGCAACATCCCGTGAGTCATTTCCGGGGCGCAATGCTACCGGCTCGTTGTGCGACATTAGATGGGTCGGAAACACATTTGTATCTTTAGTCACATGTCATTGTCGTCAGCATTCTCACTACTCCAGGTACCGGTCGTGCAGAACCTAGGTCTGTCACCAGGAAGCCTGGCTTCCAAGTTAATGTCGACTCTGAAGACGACCTCAAATAGAGTCGTCCTCATAACGCGCCAGATTTTTCGCACTGAAATGATCGATCATTGACTTGACTCTCTCGTACACCTATTTCGGCCAATTATCAGCCATCGAGTCCCTGCGGTGCATCTTCCAATACTCACCGTAAATACGATGGCCTGACCCGGAGCAACCCTCAGTACCCTCGGGAAGATTCCCTTGTAGAACGCTCGAGGCCCTTCTTGCCTGAACATATCGCCTGCAACATTCACGAATCGAGATATTGCGGTCTCTCCTGGGACTCGGGATGCCTTTTGTATACGACTATGGGAGGGCGTTTAGTCAGCCTTCACTTCTCGTTCGAGGGCAGGACCACTGACGTCTTGATTGTGTCAATTGGAGCATTCGAGAATGGTCCCATTGCACCTGAAACTAATCCTAGAATCATAGTCTGCCATGACGGCAGCTCTCCACCATACTGCGGCTGATACTTGGTGGCCAACTTTTTGAACTCCTGGTACGCCGTGAAGTTGACACCTGTAGGGTTGCGTGTATAAGGTGAGTATGTGGCAGACGGCAGCGGACAAGTTACCCGGCTCACCTTGATTCGTCGCTTGTCGTAGAGCCGTTAATGCCACACCCCTATACAGCGTAGGGAACCCCTCCTCTTTGACGATCGTGAACGCGGCATGAGGTGCAGACCTGGCAGGTGGCAAGCGTGAGTTGGGTATACCAAGCGTCTGATACCACAGCCACCCACCGGTACTTGGGTATGTCCAACGGATCCGCCAAGGAATGCTGTTGAGCTTGTAATCTGATCTTTACAACTTCCATCGGCGTAACGACTAATACGGCTTCTGTGGCACCGGCCATCAGGCCAGCTGAAAGGATGGCATACACGTCAGCACGGGTGGCAGCGATGGTGGAGATAACCCGCCCTGAGCTGTGAGCTTACCGACGAAGATTCGGCCTGGATTTGTATTGCCGCTTTCGTCCGCTAGGAAACCTTTGTATGCTGTGTGAGAAGAAATGTCTGTCAGATACCGTTACTGTGTTCACGAGCCTCTCCCAGAGGTGGTCACGAAGCCGCCCACGCCAGACCAGACTTGGATTTCCGGCTCTTGAGCCTTTGCATCTCATCGTTTAGCCATACTTTCCGGTCGCTCAACTGACCTTCAAAACTAGCAAAACGGATGGCCATCTTCGGCACGATTCCACTCGCAACGGCACCCAAACCCTTGTACAACCCCAATGGCGTCTCGCGAGCGATGATTTGCTGTGCCGTTGCCAAGAAACCTAGTGGTTTGAGCTGGAGGGATGGTTGGCGAGTGAGAGAGAGGTGTGGGATACGTCCAGGCCATCAGTGTCCTACCGAGGGCTGTCAAGCAAATATAGCCCGCTCACCCCTCTTGCTTTCCGGCTTTTGCTGAGCTGCATTCGGACCTTGATGGTATCCAGTGGGTGACTGTTCACTCTCCTTGTCAATGCCACAGACCTTACAATTCGCAATTTTACCAACTCACCATATGCAAGATTCGGCTAGCCCTGCTATTCCTCCGGCAATCAGATGGGTACTGAGAGGGACTTTGGCTTTCGGAGCATCTCCTGAGCTGGAGCTGGAGCTGGGGCTGGGAGAGGAGGACGAGGACGAGGACGAGGACGAAGAAGGCTTGGGTTGAGACATTCTGCCGGAAGATTCAATGCTGTGGTGATATGAGGGCCGTGGCGTTATGTCAATAGCTGTAGGGTGACGTAAAAAGTGGACCGCTGTCGGCTCTTAAATAATGGATGTCCAGCTGCAGGCAGGAAATGGGTCTTTCTGACCACTCGCAAATTGCTCTTGGCTGCCCTGCTATATATCTCTGGCCCGAGTCACCGCGCCATACACCTCTTTCGCTCGATTCGACTGGAAAGGATGCTAATAGTGCTAAAACATTTTGTTACCCGGTTAACAGCCTGACTTGTTGTCGACGCGGGTCCCCGGCCGCAACCCAGCGACGTGCTTTCATGTGACCGCAGCGTTCCCAGCCGAATACCGCCGATCCTGAGAGGTGGAACGCTCGTGCGATATTGACAGACGGGCCAACGACAGACTGGACGATGCGTCAACGACATTGCTTGCTCTGTTAGGAAGCAATCAATCGTGTCAATCCCATGTATACATTACCCTTGTGCACGCTCGTGGCTCTTCGAAGAGCTTGGTAATATCCAATGAGCTCGACGATCTTGTACACACGCTCAATTGTAGCCAAAACCCGGAAGGTCCACCGAAGGTGCTTCGGCACTTCATTCTCGTCTCAAACCAAAAAGAATTCCTCCTACATTTTGAGTCAAGAGAATCCGACTGGGGAGACGACCCTATATCGGCGAACTGTGTGATATGGGCGAGTGACAGATTCACGCATAGGCATCGATTCGCAACTGCTTTCAACTTACTCGCCTCATCCCCATCAACCTTATCCAGACTCGGAGTTGTGATGGCAGAAGGCTGCATTAGTACAAATGTAATGTTGTTATCAGCAAATAACCCTCAAGACGAACATCGTCGTGGAGCCCTTGATGACAGCCTGCGTGAGGTCGCATATGTGTAACAGGTCACACTGAGGTCTGTCTTTTGTAGATAACGTCGAGGTTGGGAGCCTTGCGACATCTTTGCGAATAGTCTTGCGAGGAGAATGCAGTGCGTAGGGTGATTGCGAAAGTCTTGATCCACTGCCCTTCCGCCAGACTTTGTAGTTGTTGTAATGAATTGTTGCAACAAATCGGGTTGGTCGGGTCAATATTTTCCAACAGACTACCGGATGGCAGGCGTGGTATGTCTGCAGAAGCTCCGCGTAAGGGGTGGATTCAAGTTTGAAGGAGGTTCTTGGGTGTGTGCTTGTCCTCAAACATCCGAAAGGTGAGCTGTTCGGAACTGTTCTCAAGTTAGATATGTGACGACTGAGTGGGTCTAGACTCGATTTGACTTGAACTGGAAGCTTTTGAGGCTGTACCAACGAGCCACATTTGGTTTCACTAATTCGGTTGTGATTCGGTGTTGTGTAAAGGACTGTCAGAAATGCCCAGTATATTTCGAGTCTACCACTTTCGAAGATGTGCAGTGCATTTCGGTCGTTTAAGGGATGGTTCTCTTGACGATTGTTTCTTCCGAGATCATACAGATTCAGTGTGCTTCATTATACGGAGATCCTCCTTCTTTTCATAGATCTCCCGCCTCCCCCCCCTCTTCCTCGAAACATCTTACAAGGTCGTGATATTTTGCTTGCCCTTTTCCAGTAAGAAGCGGATGTTCAAGCTGAAAGTCCTGAATCCATGGCGGCGGTTGAGACTTGGAAGACTTAGTAGTCTTCCAGAGAGCAGTCACGTCGCATTTTGGACGCCACCGCCTCCACCCACGATTTCTAGATTCTGGTCGGATACAATAGCGGACTTCAAGGCTTCAAAGTTGACATCGGCCGTGTTATCAGATCAGTTTCGTCGTCCATGTGGATTAATGGTATCCATTTCACAGAATGGCATGCTCGCGTGATTGAATCAAGCGAGAAAGAAGACTCCCTTGTACCGAAGGGACGGCAATGTAAAACGAGGCACCCCATTCATCAAGAGGAAACGGCAGATCTTCGCTTAACTTCCTGATGTTGAAAGGAAACCAGAGTTGGAGGAAGGGGATAACAGACTGGGCAGCGCGAGCACCACTCATCGCTGCTCTTCTTGCTCCGTTCAGCGGGCTGTTTTATATCCCTGCCTTGAGTGTAGGTCGCTGCGAGTCACTGAAATCGATGTTCGTTCCTCATATTTTCCATTGCATACTGGGCTTACTAGCAACGATGGTTTTCCTACTACGGCGTGAATGTCCCGGACCCAACAGCTTCTGTGAGCGCTAGCTCATTGTTAGCACAACGATGCCCGTGTGCTGACGCACCAGAATCCAATGCTTCCAGCTTGCTCTATGCGGGATCAACGTCGCCTTCAACTTCACCGCAAATGTTCTGCTCGTGATCAGATTTTCACCGGTTGATCATCGATGGTGGGGACCAGGCATCGTTGCCAGCACGATTTTATGGTCGACCAACACGATAGTACGTATAGACAATGATAGAGGAGGTTATGATTGTGGATAATCATATTGTTTATTAAAGATAGCAATCGTGAATCTCTCTCTCTTTGGCAAGAATTATCGCAAGGGTCCGGGCTGTGGGTACCGTTTCTGAGAGTGAAGTCGGTCCCTCTAAACATTGCGCTGGCTCGCAGACTCCTACACCGAAGGATTTTGGTGCGAGGTGGCAGCAGGCACTTTTTCCGGGATCATCAGCCTGCTTCTCATCCTAAATTATGCCTTGGTGTACGACAAAGCAAATACAGAGAAAGTTCGCACGCGGCTTGCGGGAAGGTGATCAGACCACGCTTATAGTGAATGCGTATGGATACTGACCTCTGGCGTCGTCTAGGCATCTCATGATTTCTGTCAGTTTCCTCATGTTCGTGATTGGCATCCAGGCACTAGTTTACTCCAAGATCGTGAGTAAGATGTTGATACTCCCATCGCCTTTACCTGATTACGCTTGATGCAGCAAGGGTGGTACTACTTTGATGGCATCTACTTCACGTGAGCTATCATGAGTGTGATCTTCTGGCACAGAGATACCTCTGACTTGACTGCCTACTTGCAGCGTTGTAACAATGCTGTAAGAGGAATACTTCCTGAACAAATCAAAGATGGGAGGGAAGGACTCACCATCATCTCCTGCTTCTGCAGTACTGTTGGGTTCGGGGACTTTGTTCCGACACACCCTTCCACTCGCGCCCTCATCTTACCGGTGAGCTGAAGTCATCCCCAGCGGTGATTGGACATTTACCCTGACCTTCAATTCACATGCTCTCTCAAGTTTTCACTTCTTACGATGTCACAACTTGCCTACCTGGTCTCAAAGATTGTCCAGTACTTTTCCAAGAGGGCTAGCGCGAGGAGAAGGAAATGGAAAGAACGTTACGAGGGAGGGTTGCGGGATTTGAACCTCCAGAAGAATCACCATACATCACTCAAAGACGAAGTGGAGTTTTTACAGCTACTATATCATCGAGAGGAACTCGTTGCCGAGGTGTGGAATCTCGCTGGATGCTTGCTCTCTCTGATCCTCTTTTGGTTGGCGGGAGCGGCGATCTTTTCTAACATACAGCCAGGTTGGACCTATGGTGATGCCCTTTACTTCCAGGTCGTCTTCTGTCTGACTATTGGTTAGTGAAAGCGGAACTCCCACAATGTACTTCCAAACCGAATGCCCTAACAACCCACAGGTTACGGCGATTTTGTTCCAACGGAGCCCGGTAGCAAGGTTTTTTGGGTAGTTTACGCCATCATGGGCATCCCTATCATAGCATCAGTTGCAGTTCGTGAGTTGGGTTTTTTTTTTTTGAAAGTACCCCTCTTCGGCTACTGACCTGCCGTTGAGTGACAGAGGCAGCGGCCGGTCTGGTCAATACGTACTACCAGCGCCGAATGGAAAGGGTTTATAAGAAACACGCCAAGCACTTCAACTCGTCCGCCTTTACGCAACACAAAGATTTTGTGATGCATCATCGCAGGACGTTGATCTTGCAGGAGGAAATGGAGGCGTCGCCAGCTCATTCCCGAGAAGTGCTCATATCTGAAGTCATCGACGCTGCCATTCGGCTCGAAGCACTCAGCCGTAAGCTGCTGACTGATGCCCTCCCTATGGCGTCACTGGGACGAACTATTCTTGTAGCCGATCGCGATATCCAGCTGCGGGATGCGAATGCTGCGAGAGGTGGCACTGTCCCCATCCGCGATCTCCGGCAAGAAGATGACGACCAACAAAAGAGCGAAGTTGGACTGGACTTGCCACATGATGACCCAACCACTCTCAAACGCATCAGAGAGTACCGCGACCTCTTTGCATATTTACTAGCTACAGCATCGAGGCTGCAGAAGCTAGAAGGTAAAAAACAACACCAATTTGAGCGGTGGTTGTCCGATGGAGAGGAGGTTAGGAGCCAGAGAAATCTCACGGCGATGACGAAGCTCGCTCAGACGGGAGTGTAAGAGGGCGCAGGGCATGCGATAATTTTCGCTGTCATGCATGCTATGGGTCATTACCTGACCCTTGGTCCCAGCCCAGAACTCTCCTATTTCTGTGTTGTTGCGTGCAATAGGGGATCGGTCATTTGTTATGCTAGTAACCTCAGCGTGAGTCTGACTGGAGTCTTGAATTCGATCCGAGGTGGTCTTGAAGTTCATATCTATAGGTCTGTTTGTCACACTGAACAATATATCACCCATTGAAGGTATGTTGTAGATGACAGCAATCGAGGATGATATCACAAGGGAGCGCCATAACTATTTATCGGCAGTATATAGCTCGGCCATCAGGCGGACCCGCCCTCGGCATCCCCAGATCTCGCTTCACCACCTAGAAGGGCCCCCTAGCCCAACTCCCATCATATCGTCCATATTGCCCAGCATATCGCCTGCGCCGACCAGCCAGTCCGTCGCCCACGCCCCGGCTCCCGCCTCCGTCACTGGCAATAACATCTGGAAGAAGTCATGGTTGCTCTGCTCGCCTATGTCTATGAAATCATCAGCGAGATCTCCGCCCGAGGGCGGCAGGCCAAGCCCGTCCAAGTTTTTTGGCGTCGCCATGGGAATGCCAGGTATTGGCTCCAACGGTTGGGTGAGCAACAAGTTCTGGGTGATGAATCCTTGAGAGCCATTGTGCGGGGAAGTTCCCAGCTATAGTTCCGTATCGATTCATCAGCTGGCTATTCGGTGAATATAATGGCTTTGGATCACACTGACTGTCGCCCTCTTCACCAGCCTGTCAACAGGCGTTTCAAAACGCTCCCTTTTGCGCTTTCTACCGACCCATCCTTCGTCATTTCTTTCCCCTCGAGCCGCGCGCTGTATCTCTTCGTGATCGACCAACTTCTGAAGGGCATCAGCGCTCGCTGAAAAAGAGCCGTCACCGGCGTTCGTTCTATGAACATGTTGGCTGATCAGCATTATCAGAACACAATAATTGAAAGGCTGCATACCTCAAGGCGGCTATCGCGTCCCTCATTTCTTGCCTCAGTGCTGGAGCAGTCGACGAATGCGCATGACACAATTCCAAGAATAATACTACGCAACCGCTGAATAATCCATAGATAATCGGCCTATTCCATGCAACCTTTCTAAGCACGCAAAGTCCCCTCTAGGATCACTCGCCTTCCCAGGACTCACCAGTACTTCATTGGTCTCGGGAAAGGGCTCCAAGCGCAGCTGCCGGCCTCAATCATCAGCCTTGCGCAACTCAAGCAGATTTCCCTGGAGAGGGAATATCGATCGTTGAAGTAGGAGTTTGAAAGGTAAATACGGTGGACGCGGAGGATCCGGAGACGAGTTGCGTTGGCAAGGATGTGGCGTTCAATCTCTCTGGAAGTGACGAGAAGAGAGGGTGAGAGAACTGGCAGCCCAGTAGGAAAGCAAAGGTGGGAAGGAACTCACAACCGAGCGATTGTTGCGGAGTCGAAGCCTGCAACATCTTCATCCTCCCTTAAATGCCTCGGAACAGTTGAGATGATCTCCGAGAATTCTTGGTCGGCCCTGAAGTCCACTGATCACGATCAGTGCGAGGCGATCGGTTCTAGATAGAGGAAAGCTGGCACTCACTCTATGATATGGGTGTAGCGGACCCTCCCTGTATCATTCGCCTGCCGGACCAGATTTCGCATGGGGTTCATCAGTCGCGTCCTCTCAAGGAAGAACGACATTCCCTGAATAGCCCGCGATGATGATTAACACCTTGAAAATTGACCAAATGCACCAGGCTCACCGTGTACACAGCCCGGGGCCGTGAGATAATCGGTCCACATCCCACTAGATCCTCATCATTTATATTTGCCGGTTCTGCAGCTCGGTCCTGCTTCTCGTGGATGGAGTAAGTCATGCATTTCTCAATGGAGAAGGTGATATCCAGTTCCACCTGTTAAGTCAGGACATATCAGAGAGATCTTCCTCCAGATTTCTTTCGCAGTCGTACCAAATTCCTCCATACCCTTCTGCCTACTTCTCGATCTACAGCTTTCGCCCATCGTTTCCCAAACAGCCGGATCATATCTTCCTCTGTAGCGTTCGGATCCTTTGATTCTGGCCCGAGCCTTGACAACCCCATATTCTGTGCAATTTTATTTGCGACCCCCAGGAGGCCCCAGTGATACTCTCCCCTATTCACGGACGCCAGATAGGGTCCGATGACTCTACAACGATACACCGTCAGTTCCTAGCCCCCTTGGATGACCGCAGGTCGTTGGCAAAGTCTTAGCTCACATGATCGCTTGCAAGCACGCAATGTTCTGAACCCGCATCCAGTCTGCACTCTCCATCGCAGCATAACCCAATTCCCACCACAAAGTTGGCAGCATCTTACCCTCCTCCTTTGTGTATCCGAGCTCGCGTTTATCGCTTTCGTGCAGCATATGAAGGCCGAGCGCGAGACAGGCCGTGTAGAGTGGAAGGAAAGAGAGAAGTGCAGGTGTAAGAGCGTTCAAGGGATTGTAGGCGTACATCTCTTCGCACTGGGCCCGAAACGTTGGAACATGTACGCATCGGATACTGTGCAATTTGTTAGTTTTTAACGCCGGTTGGACTGAGCCTGACCGTCCGACTCACAGTGGATCCACTGCCTTTATCTGTTTATGGGTGTATTTGAGCAACATCAATCTCATGCTCATACATACCAGCGTCTTTTGGAGAAGATAGGCTCACGTAATGCTCAATTATGCAGGAGGCCTGTAACTTTCCCGGCAGGAGATACAACTTGCCCAGTTGCACAGTCTGCTGCGTTAATGGCCGTTCATTTGTGCGGAAGGCGTCGTGAAATCGATCTGCTGCAGTCGGTGAGGGGGGATCCATGTCCGTATGAAGGATGAGAAGAAGGCTCTTTCAAGGTGGGACGTTGAACTCACCGAAATCTTGAGTATCCATTGCGGAGATCCGCTCAGTGTTTCCCCTGTTCAAAGCCAAATCCTACGCATATCCCAACGATATGACAGAGTCAGCCCGGCGAGATCTTCGGCAACAACGGGTCTCACTATGGAGCCATGATAGCGGGCAGACGGCACCCACCTCTAAAGCAATCGCCGCATTAAGCTCTCCCCTACTCGGCGCTCTCGACATCGGCTCACTCATCCCTCCAAGGATAGCATCCCCAACCACACCAGCCCCATTCCCTCCGCCGCTCACTCCGCTCTTTCCATCCGCTGCATTCGCGACTTCCGACAACCACGCCACTGTCCCACTCGAATGGGTCGCTGCGCTTGTGAATGACCGCAGCGAATTCGACGATTCTGCAAACGACTGGAGGGCTTGTGGGATAGAATGTGGTTGTAAAATGTTAGACGGTGATGAGAGGTTGGCAAAATTTGACAGCTCAAAGCCGTGCGGGGAGGAGGGTTGCCGGATGATACCCAGAGGATCAGGAATGATGGAGCGGGCGAAAAGCTGATGTTGCGGGCCGTGGGGTTCTGCGACATTCCCCTTGACCAGCCCGGAAACGGAGATGGATTCTCTCTCCCTTCCCGACAGGCGATCATCCTGGAGTGGTGGCCGTTCAGTTTGCTCTCGAGAATCCTTCACCGTCCTCTCCGGGTTTAGGGCCGTTGTATCGCTTTTCGCAGCCCCCCATCTGGCCTTCCCATTACTATGTTTGGAGTAGGAATACTTCACCTCCTCTTGCCGTAATCCCCGTATCATCTCCACCACATCTTCCTCACGCTGCCCAGACAGCCCTATGGTCTTTTTGAGCTCGCAATTCTGACTCGCGACTTCGAGCAAAAGAGCCTCTAAAGACTGGACACGGCAAGCAAGGATCTCAAAGTCCACCGGATGGATGTTCCTGGCTGGGCGTTCAGTCGTCTTCTCTCTGATATGCTCCTGGCATTCAGAGGCTTCATCGCGGAGGGTGCAGGGGCCGCAGGGGATGGTACGATCGCCTGGAGGGCCGTGTAAATAGATGGGTCAGCCAGATCCGTGACATGAGCTGAAGGGGTCATGGATCTCAGATGGTTAGCAGTATGGACATCACTCACACTAACCGCCATCGGAATTCGAGGACGAGTCCAACGAAATCAGCCTCCCAGACTGTTCAGTACAAAAAGAGGGACGCACCTTGATTTTTCTAATTCGACATTCTATCCTTGGCCGCACACAACAATGTCAACATGGCTCAATCTCTCGCCCGTCCCAGACGTGGCGCAGCATGCGAGCGGACGGGATGGATGATGACTAACTGGTGCAGCTCTGGACAACCCTCGGCTTGTTCACGTCTTTCCCACTGATATTATCATCGTCATGGACGGAAACGATGTCGCCTCTTCCCTCGCCCTGCAATGTCCACAATATCTCTACAGCATGAGCGCAGGTCGTGGCCAGACCAAAACGGAAGCACACCGGGGTGGCGCTTTGGAAGGTGACTCACAGTTTGAGCCATCTCCACCAGAGCTCATAGACAGACAATCAGAAGGGGATCTGGAATACTGGTGTCCAGATTGGTTTCTGTCAGTTGACCTTGGTCACCCCATGCTCGGGCGAATGACCGGTGCCGGACGCGTGGCACGTGACCCCGCGCCATCACAGAAGCGGGGAAATTAAACGCGTGCAGTGGCGAAAGGAGCGGTGGGTTGGTCAAGTCGAACGCCCAAATATAGGTTCGCCAATGACCTCAAATGCCCAGCGAAAGAAATCGAAATGGTGTGGTGTGGTGTGGCTGCTGCTAATGACAGCATCAAATGTGGTGGGCAATAATCCGGGAGTGGTTTTTTGCTTGCATGGCCGTCATTATGGTACCGCCTCTAGTGTCATGGCCCCTACGGACTCTCCCAGGCACCCGCGGCGTGCTACGGTCTCCACGGACTCCGCTTACGGCGCCCGGAGTCCGCTCAGGGCAACGGTGCTCCGCTGGGCCCCCGCCTTGTTAGATAAAATAGGGGGAAAAAGCTTCCGGAATTTTGGTTACGCCGGACAACAGCCACCTCCATGGAACCTCATGAATAGATGGGATGGATGGCATTTATAAATGGCTGAGGGCTGACTGCCACCCTTCTCGACTCGTCGTTTACCCAACAACCGCACTTGCCATATCGTCCCACAACAAAAATGCGACGAGCTTTCCCCGTCACGTCGCTCCTATTGCCTTGCATCTTCGGATCTCTCGGTGTCTCTGCCTGGCAAGCTCAATGCGAATCCTTCGCTCCTGCTCTCAACTCAACGGTCTCGATCATCAGTTCGTCTTACCACCCTTCTGGAACCCTCGTAAACCTGACCTCCGGCGCCGGGACCATTGTCAGCAGCTCTCTGCCTGCCTTTTGTCGTGAGTCAAAACGCCACTCAAATCTTGCTCGAGAAAAAGAAAACCCCTGTTCTGACGTTGGCATCCTCGATATTGTCCGTCACTCAGGTGTTACATTTACCATCGTGACTAATACCACGGCTGGAAGCTTTGCAAACTCTGAGGTTTGGCTTCCCGACACTTGGAACAACCGAATTCTCGGCGTCGGCAATGGTGGCTTCAACGGTGGAGGTGAGTTTTTATCTCCCTGAATAAGCGTATCGCAGAAACCTTTTGCTTATCCTGCATTTGCTTTATGACGGGCGGACGAGGAACGCAGTTGTTTACGGTTCGATTTCGTATGATGGTATCAACCAAGGTTATGCGACGTACAGTACCAACACAGGTAAATATTTGAGCTTTTATGTCGGTGATCTTTCTTACTCACCGCTTTTTTCAAAGGTCACAACAGCTCTAGCATTAATGGGTCATGGGCCCTCCACAATGATAACGCCCAGGTCGACTTTGCTTGGCGAGCTATGCACCTGACTACCGTCACGTCCAAGTCCCTCGTTGCCGCGTACTACAGCCAGCCTCAGTTCAAGAGCTATTATCTCGGTTGTTCCACCGGAGGCAGGCAAGGCATCTCCGCCATGGAAAGATTCGCAGATGACTTTGATGGAGCTGTGAGTTGTGCCATCTAGCAGCGGGGGCCCCAACGCCCTTCTGATACTTGAGTCTCCACAACAGGTCATTGGTTCTCCTGCCACCTCCTACGCTGGATTAGGAGGAATCGGTGTCAAACAATATCTTGACGTCGCACCCGTCAATTCATCTCGGTGGATATCATTTGAGCTATGGGAATTCATTCACGGAGAGATCTTGAAGCAGTGTGACGCAATTGATGGGGTACGCAGATAAGGTAACACGAATTGAGATTGATGCTGATGGTCTCATCCTCATCCAGGTCGTCGATGGCATCATCTCAAACCCAACGGTGTGCCCGTGAGTCGGACTATGGTTTCATGGTAATCCGTGGTTCTGAGCGTTTTACTATCTTTGACAGCTTCCGTCCAGAATCAGTCGCTTGCACGCCAAGCTCCAACGCATCGCAGTGCTTGACTTTACCTCAGATTGAGGCATTCCATAACCTATACAGCGACTACTACGTAGCGGATGACGTATACGTATTCGCTGGATACAGCTTGGGTGGCGAGATCGGCTATGCCTCAGGTCTAGGCAACGCTGGACCCGTTGTCTCTCCGTTACCGGTGACGTATTGGCAGAACTTTGTTTTCAAGTCAGTCTGCTCGCCATCAGCATTTCATGGTGCTCAGGCTGACTTTTATTCCTTGCCAGCGACTCTTCATGGGACTACACCACTTACAACTACACGAATTTCTTTTTGGGCAAGGAAATCGACAACGGAGGCGCGGAAACAACGACCAACTTGACCGCATTCGCAGCCTCGGGTGGAAAAATATTGCACTACGTTGGTTGGGCAGATAACGTCATAGCTCCCAGAAATAGCGTAAGCTCAGAACGTAAATGAAGACGCAGTACCGCCAGCCTGACCTTGATCTTTCACTATAGATCCGATTCTACGATGCAGTGTCGTCCACTATCGCTGCAGAAACGGCCTTGAACTCCACGGACGTTTATCGTCTCTTCACGGTGCCTGGCATGACGCACTGTCAAGTGAGTTCTTCGGCCGTGGGGTTTTCCCCCCGTGACTGACAATTGCCGTCCTCCATCTAGGGTGGAGACGGTGCGAATGCGTTCGGAGGAGAGGGTCAAAGAAACGGTGGAACTCCAACTCCAAGCAACGACCCTGATCACGACAGTGAGTGTGGGCGAGCCGTCTCAGTGATTTGGGAGCTAATTCCTAGTCCAACAGTCCTCGCAGCCCTAGTCTCGTGGGTGGAAGACGATCGGGAGCCAAATGCGATCATTGCAACGAAGTGGGTCAACAACAACGCCACTTTGGGAGTATCATTCACTAGGAAGCTTTGCCCAGTAAGGGTTAGGGGGGTTAGGGGGGTTA